>PVKN010044186.1:0-10131 GCA_004027915.1 Capromys pilorides
GTGCTCTGAATTTCAAAACATCTTTGTATAGTTCATTGCTTTATTGCAAACTTTATACGTTCACCAAAGGAAACTCACTTCAGAAATAACACAGTGGAGCAACATGTCAAGACCTTCAGCATCTGCCCTTACCAAGGGTCCCTTAGGGACACTCAGGTCGCCCATGGGAGACGCCACTTGTGTCCAGCTGGCAGGAAAAACAGCAATATTTCTTCTAAATGGTGTGTTTCTGTCTTGTGTCTTTTGAGTCTCATTAAAAAAAATACTGTTTCCTTCTTTGTTATGACAACCAGAAGTCTCAGGAACAAACCTGCCCAGAATTGTGCAACTTAATAGTGTGCATCACTGACTTTTATTGTTTCCCCTTCATGCTAACTTTATTAGCTACTTTTAAAAACGTTTTTGTAATAAAATCTGAAACAAATTGCAAACCTCTTTGGAACAAGTCAGAGAACAAATAAACACCCGTAAAAATATCAATCTCTCTCTAATTGAGATTCTAGCGCCAGGCAGGAAAGCAAAAAAATTCAAGCGTTTACTAAGTAACACGCCCAACAGGCTGCCTTTAGCTGGAAAGAACTGTAAAATACGCCTTCGATGTCCCCATTCTTAACCTAGCCTTGGGAAAGACTGTCTCTTATGACTGTGTGTAGCTGGAACCCAAAAGCGTTGAGGTGCCCGCTGATTTACGTGAGCTCATGCAGATACACTAGCAAGTTAACTTCATTTCCACAAAGGCCTCGCAGCTGCACAGTGACAGATTATTCTGTTTCCTGGGCAGCAACAACCCACAGGCAGATTTTTTTCTCCTGAGGAAGACAACTTTGCAATAATCCTTTCCTGGAAGCTTGGATACAAAAGCAACATAACTTCAACAACTGACTTTTGTAAAATGGGAAGTTACAGGACCAGCTCAAAGCGCAACCCTATCTATCCTCCCAGCTTCTCCCTGAGGCTGAGAGTCCACAAGAACAAGTGAGCGATCTAGGTGTGACAACACAATGCTGCTGCCCGGTGACATCTGCCAGAAAGGCAGCCTCGCAAACACATCCCTGGATCTACCACTGAGACTTCTGGCTCTTCCCCAAGGTCAAAATGGCCTTAAGAGGGACATGTTCTGAACAGATTCAGGACACAGGCAGCCCCAACAGTGCAACTGAAGACACCCCAAACTGTTTAGAGAGCAACAAGAAGAGTAAGATAAGCATGTTCCACAGGGGATGGGATTAATTACTACGCCTTTCACTGTAGTATTTTTTAAAAATGTAAATACCACAAGAGGCTACAAAAAACGTATATATCAGCAAAAGAAAAACTTGTATAAGTGTTGTAATACTGAACTTACTGTGATGTCACGAGATTAACACAAGCTCCCTGTGGCCTCTACAATGACAAGAGGCGGTCAGAGCGCTGGCCGAGCGCCTCCAGGCTGTGCTAGTACGTACACATGTATGCCGCTTTTTGGCAGACTCGGCACGTTTTATCACACCTTAGAAACAAATGATGATCTGGGATCACACGGTTTCCTAAAACTACGCCCTCCTTCCCCACCTTCCCCAGCTCTCACTTCACGATTTCAAGCCGTGTCTGTCTCCCAAGCCCCCGGAAAGCCCGCAGGGCAGCAGTTTACTGCACGGGCAGGAGCAAGGCTGGCTGAGCCAGTGGGCAGCACGCCGGGAGAATTGCTGCCACAGGCAAGCCCCCATGTGCCACACTGGTTAGAATGCCAAGACAAGGAGTGCCAGGACGTGGCTCTATGGCACAGCACCTGCTCAGGTGGAACAAGGTCATGAGCTCTGCTTGCTGCATTCCTCGAAGAAAAACCAAGACTCCTAAGCAAGCTCACGACCCCAGCTGGCCCTGCACCCCGGACACAGAGCCACAGAGACAACAGAGCCCAGTGCTGCGGAAACTTGGGAAACAAGGAGTGGCCTCTAACGTAGCTGAAAGCATTGCAGATATTCTGCAAGATATTTTAAAAAATGAACACCTAGGGAATATTTTAGGGCTGTCTCTGGTCTAAGAAGCATGCTGACCATTCCAGCCCCTGAAAATTACTGTTGTTTTTTTTTTCTTTTGGGAGTACTGAGGTCTACTTACCTTGCACGTGCTGGCTAAGTACTCTACTACGGAATCACACCTTTAACCTAAAAACACTTTTAAAAAAAATTAGAAATGGGAAAATGACGAAGGAAATTTAGTGTTCCTAGCCAGGCCTGGTGGCACACACCTGTATTCCTAGCACTTTGGAAGCCGACACAGGAGTACTGCTATGAGTTTGAGGCCAGCCTACATGACATAGTTCAAGGCTATCCTGAACTACACATCAAGACTCTGCCTGAAGAAACCAAAAACAAACAAAAAAAATTAAAGTTCTGGGGCTAGGGAGATAGCTCCACAGCACAAGTGCCTGCCTGGCAAGGGCAAGGTTGTCAGTTCAAAACCTCGTCCTGCAAAAAAAAAAAAAAAAAATTACACCTTCTTAGATAATGCTTAGATAATAATTATATAAAGGAATAATTCACTATATTATAGAGAATTAGCAAAATCACTTGATCCAAATATGCAGAGTGGTAAAGTAACAGATTATAAAAACACAAAAGTGGGCACTTTCCCATCTTGCAAGATGGCAGGTGAAAAAACTGAGAAGCCAGACACTAAAGAGAAGAAACTCAAAGCCAAGAAGGCTTCTGCCAGTGGCGCTGGTAAAAAGGCTAAGGTCAAGGTCAAAAAGTCTAACAAGGAAAAAAAAATAAAATAAAATAAAATAAAATAAAAAAAAGTCTAACAAGGGGCAGCCCCATCGCAGCTGAAATCCTGTCCTGGTTAGAGAAATTGGTAGATACCCCTGATGTGCTATGTATTCCAGAAAGGCTTTGTACAAGAGAACGTACACAGCTGCTAAATCAAAGGTTGAGAAGAAAAAGGAGAAAGTTCTTGCTATGAACACACGCCAGTCGGTGGGGACAAGAACAAAGGTACCCAGATGGTTAAGTTTCAAAAAATGCCTGGATACTACCCTACAGAAGATGTGCCCCGAAAGCTCTTGAGCCATGGCAAGAAACCCTTCAGTCAGCATGTGAGGAAACTTCGAACTAGCATCACTCCTGGCACCATCTTGATCTGCATCACTGGGTATTACAGAGGCAAGAGAGTGGTCTTCCTGAAGCAGTTGGCCAGTGCTTGGCTACTTGTGACTGGGCCTCTTAGCCTTAATCGTATTTTTCTACAAAGAACACACCAGAAACTTGTCATGGCCACCTCTACAAAAATAGATATCAGCAAAGTGAAAATCCCCAAACACCTTACTTTACTTCAAGAAGAAGCAGCTGCAGAAACCCAAACACCAGGAGAGTGAGATTTTGGACATGGAGAAAGAGAGATACCAGACTTCAGAGCAGTGCAAGGTGGATCAGAAAGCGGTGGACTCAGATTTTAGCAAAAATCAAAGCTGTTCTTCAGCTCTGACAAATGGGAGTTTATCCTCATAAATTAGTGTTCTAAATTTCTTAATAAAAACCTAACCACATAACTGATACATTACAAAAACACAAAAAAGTGAAACTGAGAGTCTAACAGTGATCTGAGAAAAACCTGTCAAGAAACATTAGCTGAATTATGAAAAATAAGACTATTAAAAAATGTTGACTTTTAAAACACACAACTTACTGTTTTGATTCACTGTGACAAACTTCTAATGTCGGATCATTATAAATAAAAGCAGCCTCTAAATCGTTGATTCTTACACGGTATATTCTACACTGTTTGCTGTTCAACTTGATTCTATTCAAATTCGCGACTGTAGGAAATATAGTCAGTTCCACAAATCCCTGTGAAAACAAAGATGAAGAACTTCTTTATAAAGATCGATACAATGCAGAATTCCTTTGATTTCTACTACTAGCTTACCACACTCCACAGGTAATGCCCCAAATAGCTGCACACACAGGCATACATACAATGCTGTCACATTCCTTCATTTCAGACATGTCCGTCTTCCTGACTCCACTGCTGAGAATGACACAATACCTTACCATCTTGGAGATTCACACAACTATCGATAAAAATTATGCCACCTAATATAAGAAAAGGACTCACAACTCTCAAATATAAGAATTTCTGGACAGACTGGAACCCAAACAGGGAAGAGAAAGAAGAAAATAACAGAACAGAAATAGAACCAAAGCCACAAGATTGGCAAATAAAAAACATGGACTATGTGCACAGGCACACACATATATGCATGCATGCACACAGACACACGGAGAAGAGAACAGTGTGGCACACTACTAGAGCTAACGTGTCACTTCACAGAGGTAAATCAGGGCAGGGAAGCTACAATATGAGAAGTGTAGAAAAGGTGACATCATGGGAGCTCCACAGCTCGGAGACTCCTGGCAAGCAGCCCAGGGCCAGGGCCCCACCATGCAGGCCGCGTGCATGCAGCCACCTGAGCACAGGCCAAAGACACAGCACACAGGGAACCCACCAAGTGCCCATCACCACCCACTGTGCTGAGGCCAAGGGAAAGATGGACAGAGGGAACGTAGACAATGCCCAGTAATCCTAAGATCTCTAGCTGATAGGCCTCACGTGGTGCTATGATCTAGATCTAAAACATCCCCCAAAGACTTAAGTGTTCAGGCTCCAGGCTCTGAGATGGTGGGTCCCTATGACCCTAAACTCATCAGTGGACTGATCCATGCTAAGCTCACAGCTGACTGTGCTTCTAGGAGCTGGCATCTGCCCAGGGGAAGGAGGTCCCAGGTACATAACCTTAAACACTGCAGTCTCATTCCCAGCCCTTCCTTCTCTCTGGGTCTCCTCCTTTTCCTCCTCCTCCTCTTCCACCTCCTCTTCTCCTCCCTCTCCCTCTTTCCTCTTCTTCTCCTCCTCCTCTCTTGACAGCCAGGATTAAGCAGCTGTCCCCCCACCCACCACCCTGAACCCTTTCACCCTGGAGCCAGCAACTGTAGATTTGGCCCTCAGAATTGTGAGGCAAAATAAACCACACATCTTTCAACTGCTAGTGACAGGTGTTTTGTTCCAGTGCCAGAAAGTGAAAACAGACTACGGGAGAACATAAAATAGTAACATTTCAGAGGCTACAACAGGGACTTGTGACATATTGAGATAAAAATTCAAGCAAGCCCGGTGCTAAATGCCAGGCACTACACTAGATAGCAGATGCTTCAGATGTTTTGTCACTCTGACAGACCTTGAGGGCCAGATTTCACTCTGAGGCTGTAAGAGGTAGGTCCTATGGGAAAGTGTGAAAGTCCCAGGGCAGAAGCGTGCTACCATTCAATGCCTGTGTTCTAGAGTAAACGCCCTCCCTTGTAATCCTGCTTTACCATGTAGCAACTAATGACCTTGGCCTAGTTATTCTAGTCCTCTGTGTCTTAGTTTTCTCATCTGTTAAATAAGAATAATGATGCTGTGTACCTTTCAACACTATTGTGATAACTGATCAATTTTACTATATGAACACATTTAACACAAAAGTTGAGGGGCAGGGGTGCTATGCAGAGGTAGAGCATTTATCTGGCACTACAAAGCTAGGTTCAAACCCTAACACTCGGGGAGGGGATCAGAGTCAGCACCAACATCTGCATAACAGGCCAGTGTCACATTCTTCTGCCCTCTCTGTACTCTGTGCCACACTACACGGGCTCACACCCTGCACGCCTCCTCCTCCAGTCCCCTCTAACACCCTGCTCCCCTCCACATGGCCAAAACAGAGGGACCGCTGGTCCTCCATGTTCCTTCACCCAGTCCTCGACCCCTCGCTCCCTTCCCAGGAGCACAGCAACCCTCTGAAGACCCCCTCCCCCTTACCCGAGGGTGGAGCCTGCACCTGGCTCTCCAGCCCACAGCTTCACCGGAGCCCAAGGATTCTCACTGCAGTCCATCCTGGCCCTCCCTCCAGAAGCTCATTTAAGACCTTATCCAACCACTCTTCTGCCAACTCCCAGCCTGCAAAAGCTGTTTTCCTTCTGCTGGGGTTCTGTTTTCTTGAAATGGAGTCTCACTCTGCCCCCTAGGCTGCTGATGATCATGTGACCCTCCTGCATCTGCCTCCTGAGTGCTAGCATAGTTTGAAGGTAGTCTCTTGACCTACAGAAAACTAAGGCAACGTTTCCCTGACTACTGGATCTTGGGAACAGGAAACGTGGATCGCTTATGATGGTTTTGCCCAGCACTGGAAACATAAAACTTTCAAGTCCAGGCAGCACTGGACTCAAGTGCAGCAACACGGATGTGTAGCCTCATGGCCAGTCTCAAACCCAAAGCCAGAATGGTGTCCCTGGAGGTAAGTCCGGAGTGAGCGGGAGCCAGATCCCCATCTGCTCTGAAGGAAGGAAAAGACTTGAGCCTCCCTAGAGCTATGGTATGTTGATTCAGAACTCACATCTTGCCTCACAGTCCCTAAGCCACACTGAACAGGGCTTGCAGCCATAGTATCCATTGGGGTCACAACAAACAGCACTCAGAGAGGACAGAGGTGACTTCCCTGCCCCACAACACGTCAGTAACTGGTACACTGCCACTCTGGACCCTGTCCCATGGGATCAGGGATATTACAGCAGCAAAGGCTGAGCAGACATGCCTGGCCTGCCCATTCCCTGCTCCAAGACAGTAAACCAAAGTAACTCAACAGCCCAGGAACTGCAGAGATTGGTACCCGAAGCTGCCACTGTGCACACTGCAGCCAGGTAGCAGTCTCTGAGGACACTTCTACTAGCTTAAGAAAGTTCTTTAACCTCCATTCAGGCACCTCCTTTAGAAAGTCGGGATTAAAATATTACCTTCACAAGGAGGTTATTGCTAAGATTCAGTAAGTTAACACTCACACCATGGAAGAGCGTCTCGGCACCCTCTCTGCCTGCCTGTGTCAGCCGGCATCCACAGCAGGCAGCTCGCGCACCTGTCCAACACATCTAAGGCATCCTTCTCACATGTACTCAGGACCCCGTGGTCACTGTAATTCAGTCAACCATATCAACTCTTTCCACTCCAGTTTTACTAGTGTTATCATTACTGACAGCTTCATCACTTCTCCCCTCAATTAATACTGTAACGCCCCGATATTCTCAATTTCCCTACACAATTCATGCAGCATGTTATTCCTAAGTATGCCACAATGAGATACAAGGAAAATAGTTACCTGTGAGGAATACTACAAAAGAAATGCCACAAACGAGCACATCGAACTTAGTGAATAACGTAGGAGCTTTATAAATCTAAGACTGTATGATTCCTCTGAAAGATCATAAGGTTATTCTTGCCAGGTGTGGTGGTGTGCACCTGTAAGGCCCACACTGGGGAAGCTGAGGCAGGAGGAACACTGAGTGTTTAATGCTGGCCTGGGCTACACAGTGAGTTCAAGGACAACCTAGAATGATAACTAGGAAGACCATGTCTCAAAAAAAAAGTTGGTTTTTGTTTGTTTGTTTGTTTACAGCTAATGAAACATATACAGACACGGGCAACAAGTATGAGAGGAAAACTGATAATGCTATTCAAGAAAAACTGGCCTGAAGATTTTAATCTATTTAATACAAGTATCTCTCAAAAAGTGCATTAAAAAAATAAACAAAAAAGTACGTTAAATGTTTAGGTTCTCAATGATTTTCCCGAGTGGACTATATCAGCAAGCCATACATCAAAAGGGTAGCATGTGGGCTACTAGATCCCAAATGTTCTATCCAAAACCTCACTGCAAAGCAATACCACCAAAACCCGTTCACGCAGGTCAGAACACACAAGTGGCCTTTCAGAAGCCAAGTCATGCGAGTCAGAATACAAATTTTAACTTTTTCAGGAGAGAAACCTCACAATGGGCTTATTCTTGTTTTAAGCACAATTCTACCATACGGACTTTCATACTGCACAAAACAAAATTAGAAAAATAAAATTTTAGTCAGAAAAGAGGGAATGAACATACTGAGGGGGCAACACATACAACCACAGGATGAGTCAGACCTGAAGTCTAATTCATGCCTACTTTTAAAACACCAAGAAAAACAATGTGATGTGAAACGTACACTTACTATTCTTTTTGAATATAAACTTACCACAACTGATTTCCTCTGGAAATTTATGTTGTTGATGCAGACAACCTGATGAGTTGTATATTAAGAAAAAGACAAAAAAACACTTAAGTGAAAGTATATGTGCATTCCGATATAAATAAGGACTATGTTCAAAAGAACTCAAAACTATACATCAATTTTTTTAATTTAAAAAACCCTGGGGCCAGGGACATAGCTTGGCAATCCAACTGCCTGGCTGGAAAACCCGAGGACCCAGGTCCGAACCCTAGCACTGCATGCCAAGCGGGCCTACAACTGGACTGGCCAGCCACAAACCCGGTGTGCTGGGGCGCCCCTATAATCCCAGGGCTGAGGAGGCCGAGACAGGAGGATCACTAAGAGTTCAAGCTGTGTGTCGAGACCCTGTACGAAATAAATAAAGATTTTTTTAAAAAAATCCTACACGCCGGGGCATGGTGGCACGGGCCCTGTCATTCGGAACTTGGAAGGCTGAGGCAGGAGGTTCTATGCCAGTTCAAGGCCAACCAGGGTGATCTACTGGATTTAAGGCCAGCCTCGGAGACCCCGTCCCGAAAAACAACATAAACAACCAACACATAAAACCCGAAAGGCAGAACAACCTGCTTGTTTTAACGCTAGCAAGAATCGTAGGCGCCTATTTCATCAGACAGCACAGGGGCCGATTAACCTACACAGCCAATTAGCAAGTAGCATTACCGGGCACGCTTCTCACCCCTCGCACCCTTCCCATTCCCCGAGCCCAATCGGGGTTCCTGTCAGGCTTCCCGGTTCTCGGGGTCAGGTGCAGGCAATCACACAAGAGCCTAAAATCAAAACCCTAGGAGAGAGGAATACTTATAATTTATAAGGCCTTGGGCTCTCGAAGCCCTTGTCTCCCTTCTTCTTGTTCATCCTGGGGGGCTCGGAGCCCGTCGGCGGCATGGGGTGGGCCCGCGGCGCATTCCCGGTCCCCGCACCGCAGGGTGCGGGTAGCGCCCCGCCGCCGGGGCTGCCTAGACGCCCGGCCCGGCCTCCCCGCCGGCCGCCGCCTCAAACGCGCCGCTGAAGCGGCTTCGCCCGCCGCCGGCGCCGAGCTCCTGTCACACGGACGAGCCTCTCCACGGCCACTCCGAGCACCCGCGGGCCGCCATGTTGCGCATGACCTCTGACCTAGCGCAAGCGGAAGAGGCGTGCCGAGGGCCCGGAAGTCTATGCCCGATCGTGGGCGGGGCCACGAGCCACGAGGCGGCTTCGCGTGGTCCGGAATTTTACGCATAGAGATGGTGAGCGGGCAACCTTGGGTGCGTGAGCAGGGAGGCCCGGGCGGACTGGAGCGAGCCCCATGGCTTGGAAGAGAAGGCCAGCGCGTGGGCAGAGATGCGCGGGGACGTCTGATGGTGAGCTACGGGGCTGCTTAGGTCCTCGCCCGCGGCAGGGGCGCCGGGGCGGTTGCACAGTGGGCGTGTCGGTGCACAGGTGTGCGCGGAGGGGACTGCGCGGGAGTGTGCAGCGACCGGACGGGCGTGTACAGCGGGCAGCATGCGCTACAGCAGCGCGGTCCCACGCGTTGTGTGTGTAGCGCTGGTACGTGTGCACAGCTTCATTCATACATACTGTAACAGATGTATCACATGTGCAATATACAGCCATTTTCATGCAGTAATATGACTAACACGTGGTATGTGTGCACAGTTATATTCGTACATACAGTAGCATGTACAACATATGTGATACATAGCTATATTCATACGTATGTGGTTGTATGTAACACATGTATAGCTACATTCATATAATGTACTTACAAATATAACATGTATATACAGCATATTCATACATTTATAGTAATAAACATGCAGTGTATACAAACAGCTATGTTACAGTAACATACATGTAACATGTGCTATATACAGCTACATTCATACATTCAGTAATATATCTAACACTGATGTGTGTACAACTATGTTAGTACATACAGTAACATGTACATATGTGATATATAGCTACATTCACGTGTAGTAAATATATAACACATGTACATATAGCTACATCCATATAGTAATATTTTTATGCACAT
>PVKN010044187.1:0-10134 GCA_004027915.1 Capromys pilorides
CTGTCTAAATGGAAAGAAAACATAATGGTATATGATGTTTAAATGCATTATGCTTATTATATATTTTAGCTTAACAGTACACTTTGAGATGATTATTTTCTTTTTATAGATAAATACATGAATGTTAGGCTTTCCTAATAGCAAACAATAAACCTGGGATACTAACCCTGGAATGGCTGGTTTTAAAGATCTATTATTTTTAGCTACAACATAATGATCAAAATTTCAAATAATAAGTAAAATTGTTTGTGATATTTGATGAGTCCATCTTTGGATCTGAATTTCATAATAAAAATAAGAATAGTATTTTAGTGTTCAGCTTTGCACACTATATGAACAGCCATTTGAACTTTTTCTTTTAATTTTAGGGAAAGGCTATAGGGTGTTTAGGGTCTCACTACTAGATCAGACTTGTAGTAATCCACCTATATATAGCCTCCCAAGAGCTGAGATTACAGGGCCAGCCACCACACCCAGTCTCAGATCACCCCGGGGGTGGGTCCAGCATGGCAGGCTGGGGATTGAACTCCCAGCCCCTGTGCTTGCTTGCAGCTGCTTTAATCTGCTGAACTATTTGGCTGGCTCTTGAACAGCCAATTAAACTTAAATATCTGCATGAGCCCTCCAAAAGGCATACAAATCAGTAAGAATAAAACTACTCACAACTTACATGTAGAACTTAACTAAGAGACAGTGAATACTATAAATGAAATTTATAGGTAACTATATAAATATGAATTTGAAAACTGCATATAAGAAATAATTCTTCCCTCCAGTGGTGTAATATCACCTATGAGACATAATTAAACTCAAAGTAAAATGTCATTTTTAATCTTTAATAATGAAAAATGTATATATGCATAACATATACGTCTTAGTTACTTTTCCCTGATTGCTTAGACGAAGTTTCCAACACCCATAGTGAAAGGAGGAAAGGTACATTTGGATCACAGTTTGTAGAAGTTTTAGTTCATAATCAGCTGGCTCCAAGGCAGGGTGGCAGCCATTCATGGCTACCAAAGACGGCAAAAGCAGCAAGAGCAAAAGCGAAGAGCGAGCCTCTTCTCCATCCCTTACATCATCTGCAGGACACCTGCCCGAGGGTGGGTGCAGCACTTACACCTCCAATCCCAGCACTAGACGGTCAACGAATCATACACTCTAGATTCAGCCACCTCCGAAATGCCTGCCACCATGACCTCGTGAGCTTTGCAGGGACATCTAGACACAAACCATAACAACATAGTTATATTGTGTAGTTGGACAGAGAGGCTCCTGTTGACTGCTGGTATTTCTGAAAACAAATGAGCTTCAGTATGACCCATTACAAATAATTCACTTTTTGAGAAGATATATAATATAAATGAATATTATGGTATATCTTATAATTTGACCAAGACTTAAAAGAATGACAAAAATTTAATCACTTGCACCAGCATAGTCTATCAGGATAAAAAAGTACTAAATAATTTTAAGTTGTAATTTTAAGAGTAAAAACTCACCTAAAAGTATAGGATTTAAAGGTGTCTTGCAGGTTTGGATGCATGAAGAAAAATAAGCTGAGATGTGTTTATTCCTGCCATTTGATGAGATATTTCACCTTTCATGGATACTGAGGTCCTCTTGGTCTTCAAATTTTTGAATAATATTCCTTTCAGGATACTTCTGCATGCTTTCTGGGAATCCCTGACATTTGCCTTTCACATTATATGCTATATTAGGAATCTGCAAACTATATCACTGAAAAGCTTTAACATTTTTCAAGGTCAGTGCATTTCAATATTTACATCAGGAGGTTAGGAGAGACTTTTCCAAGTTCATTGTAATGACTTGTTTACACACATACCTTTTCTTTGGCCTTTGAGTTTTTTCTTTTTAATCTAGTCAAATAGAAAAAAGTAGACAAAGTAGAAGTAGAAGCAGACAAAGTAGAAGCTCCTAAATATTGGCTGTTTATATAATAAGGCCAGTTATCCTCAGAACTTGGACATAAAATTAAGCTCTACCAGATTTTACTGAGAGCTGACACCAAATTGCTAAGGTAGTTAGGAATAGAAAGGCCCAAGCCCTAGAGTAGATATATACATGGGATATATTGCAATCCTGGAACCTAGCAAGTTGGCTTAGATTTGGAAGGCAGTTAGTAAGGGAAGTCTGCTGAAAAAATGTCCAGGTGCTCTGTATGGAAGCTGACGGATGAATATTCAGTAGCTTTCCCTGCTTCCAGGAGTGCTGCTGCGCTGCTCTGTCCATGCGCCCTCGATTGCTGGTACAAACCAAGGCTGAATCTGGCAGGGTGATTCCCTAGATAAATGAGAGGGCAGTTGAACCTAAAGGGTACAAATTATCATATTTGAGGACAAAAGCAAAGGTGGGGACCGGATCAAGATTAAGTATGGAGCCCAGTACACGAAGGGAAGTAGGCAGCCTTGAGCCATGAATGCACAGGGCAGAGGGGCAATTGAAGGATTGAAAGAGGAATTAACGGAGGTACATGAACACCCACAGCCTTTCTTTCCTATGGGAAGGGTGTTTCCCAGGGCACTCTCTCCCAGGATATTGAGTCTGCTGTGCTGAAATCAATTGCCCTAAGAGAAGTAATTAGATATAATATGGACAGCGTGGAAAAAAGAGTCTACTCTAGTCATCCCGTGTAAGCTATAATCGGTGTTGGATAAATTTTGTGTGATCTCTACTGTGGAACCTAGAAAAGTAGAATTCATAGAAACAGAGTAATTCTGATGACCTACTTTATAGCATGATGAGTATATAGTGGATATTTGAAATTTGCTGAGAGTAGATATTATGTATTAACACACACACACATAAGTAATAGCTATGTGAAGCAATAGTCTATTTAGTTTTTCATAATCATATATATGCCAAAGCATCACTTCGTATTGCTTAAACACATATAATTTTTGTCAATCACAGCTCATAAACCCAAAAAATAATTTATAAACATTTTTCTACTTTCATTTTCATTTCTTTGTGAAGATTAAATTTCTGGAATATATTGTTTTCTTTATTTCTAAAGAACTTTTTTTTACAACATGTCTTCTAAGGAAGACCTGGTAAAATTTTTCAATTTATCTGAGAAAATAATTTCTCTTTCACTTTCTATTGATAACTCCAGTGTGCAGAATTATAAGATTTGTAAGTTGTTGAGATCTCTGTTTCTGTCTGTCTTTGTATCTCTGTTGGTCTGTCTCTGTCTCTTTGTCTGTCTCTCTGTCTCTGTCTGTCTGTATGTCTCTCTATTTCTCTCCTTTCCTCCCTCTCATCCTTCCTCCCTCTCTCTGTCTCTCTGTTCTAAATATCTCATTCAAGTCTCTTCTTCATTGCATGATTTCTGAGAAGAAACTGTGTGTAACTGCTATATCTGTTGTTCCAGAGCCAAAGGTATTTTATTTTTCTTATGACTTCTTCCAGGATTCCTGTGTTAAATTGTGGATTGAACTCAAGACTTTATGCTTGTCAGGTGAACACTTATGCCACTGAGCTATGTCTGTGGTCCCTCTTCTTTAAACTTTATACCATTTCAAAGTGATATAATTTTAAAAAGAAAAAAATGATGCTCCTGGATGCATGTTTTGGCATTTATGCTTCTCAGTGCTCTGTCACTTTCCTGTATCTGAAGTTTGTCGGTGACATTAATTTTTGGGACATTTTCAGTTATATTTCTCCAGTTCTTCTACTTTTCTTTCTATTACCTGTATTACACCTTCATAGCTATACTCACACTCCTAGGATATCTTTGCCATGCTGTTTAGAACCTGTTATTTTGCATGATGTCTACTTTAGTCATCTGAACACTGCACATACTAATCTTCATTGTTTTAAATGCCAGCCTGATAATTCCAACTTCCTTGTCACATCTTATTCTTATATGTCTTCTGTCCTTCCCAATTAAATTGTCTGCCTTTTACTAGTCCTTAATTTTTTCACAATAGCCAGACATGAAGGATGCAAAAAGAACTGAGGGGAACAGGTCTTTTGAGAGATGATGAGAAGGAGTGAGTGAGGGAAGCAAAAGCCTTGGGTCAGTTTGTCTCTACCACTACAACAAGACACCTGAGAAAATCAACCCTGAAAGAGAGCATATGTACTCTGACTTACAGCTTGAGACATTCCAGTCTGTTCTAGCTGCTTCTCATTGCAGAGACAAGTTGCTCCAAATCCACAGCTTAGAGGAGGAGAGATTTTGGTTTACAGTCTCAGGGGTTCATGCCATGCTCAGCTTTTCCAAGTCACATAGTGGAAGGCTCTGGCAGGAAGCCAACTGCTCATTCCATGGCTGCCAGAAAGCAGACAGAGAAAGGAGAAGTCAAGGAGAGCTATGAGGCCCTTCCAAGTTATGTCTCTGGTGACATTCCTCTGCTGACTATGCCCCACCTCCTCACAGCATTTACAGCTCTGAACTCATTACTGAAGAACATAAAGAACTCATGGTTCAATCACTGCCTAGATGCCCCATCTATGAACACATGAAGCTTTGGAGAAACATTCTAAACCTAAACATAAATTACTCCATGATCAGTTGGTTCCACTGCTTTGGGCCTGTAGAAAAGCAATATATCTTGGTGTGAGGACATGGCAGAACAAAATCACTAGCCTTTGTCCAAGTATCAAAGGAGGAAGCAAATCCCACAGATCTCTTCAGGGCCATGTCCCTAATGTAACTGCTAATCCTGACATGTCCACTTCTTTGATTAAGAAATGCTTGGAAGATTTGTAAAGCTTGCTCCTGGTGTATCTCAATGAACTATGAAAGCATGGTCTTGTGTACTCTATGTGATCTGTCATCCTTTTCTTTCCTGTACTGTTCCTCTTCTCTGCTTCCTTTCCACCATGATCTAAGAAGGCTGGATCTACCATGTCCTTCTGCCTTGGGATCTAGTGACTGAATCTCCTGAAAAAGTAGACTGAGTTCAAGTCTTCCTCCTGTAAGTTGTGTCTGTTGAGTATCATGTTAAGTTATGGGAATGCTAACCAAGGTACCCAGTGACCTAGAGACACCCCGTTGGGTATCACCTCTTAAAAGTTGCACCACTTCCCAATGGGATATCTTAGGAACCAAGTCTTTAACACCTGGGCTTTCATGAACATTCAACATCCAATTTATAGTACCTAATATTTGGTTTCAGACTTTTAGTGACTCTGCACTGTGAACTTCACAAGTGCTTCTCAGTCTTTCTGCTTAGATTGAATAGGCTGACGAGGGCAGAGAAGACTTTGGCATTTTTTTCTCAGATTGGTTGGTCTCTGAATAACTTTTCCTGAACAAATGCCTTGGAAAGAGCAGAGTGATGTGTATATTTCCAAATAGTTACCTTTTTGCTCATCCTATTGGAAGTACAGAGGGATTTTTTCCCCTAATATTTATTGCCCTGGCTGAATTCCTGGAGGTAAAATTCATAAAACTGTCCAAGATCCCCTAGGGCTGGGTCCCCCAAAGTTTTTAACTCTGAGATTGTCTGTGATGAGACCCTAGTATTTAGCCAGATGCAAGGTAGGCTTTTCTCTCCTAGGACCCCCAGGAGTTTTCCCTCCTGATGCCAGTAAGCCCTGGCTCTATATTTGCCTCTTCACCTTTTGGGATAGGGTTTTACCCTCTACGTTCACTTCTCTTATGGATGCAAAACAAATTACCGATTTTTTTCAGTCGTTTGACTTTCTTCTGTTTTCACAATGAAATAAAAATTTCCAAAATGAGGACCAGGACAGAGTTTGATTACTTATGCTTTCAAACCAACATCCAGTGTCGTTGTCTTCTCACATCATGTGATGCCTTCTCTCCCATGGTCAGAAGATCATTGAGCTCCTCATACACTCCGGTATCTCATAAGCTCATGGTTTAGAAATTTAAATTTAGAGACACTAAAATCATCTTTCCAATGCTACAGATCAAATGCATCTCTAATATCCAGTGTTGGAGACACACAGGATAGTCCCTTCTTGTGCACATCGGCTCCTTTGTTATTCCTTTCTTCAAAGAATGCTACTAATGTGCTAAATATTTTGTAGATCAGCACTTCAAAATGATGTTGAACACTCCCACAACTTCCTTGAGTACACTGATGCTACCTATTCTCCACTTTTACAGACACTCAGGTTGATCGCATAAAATTGTTCAGACACTTCTAGCCTTAAGGTATTTATAGAACCCGATGTGCAAGAGTCTGAGTAGTGCTCACCTACAGAAATTTCTGCAATGCTGAAAATGTTCTACAGCTTGGAGCTGCTAAACACAGTAACCACTATCCACAAGGGATATTAAGCATGTGGAACATAAACAACAGATACTTTGAGTGGTAGAATTATTGGCATTTGGGGGGAAATGTTAAGCTGTAAACTATCTCTTGTTAAACTATAAAAATAGCTCATCCAATTCCTTAAGGCTCTTGTGAGCCTCACACAAAACTTTTTAATGTTATTCTCTGAGATGTGTCATTATTCTTGACCCTAGAATCCTTGGATCTGCCAAATAAATGTGGAAATCGGCCTTTATTCCAGGAATTCTACAATACCTGATAAATGTTAGAAAATTTCCTCTGCCAGGAAATTATATTGGTCTTCAATAGAATCCTGCTCAGCTATTATAATTAAAATGGTTTTAATTCATTTTCAGTGAAGATTGAATATTTGTTTTGGTGAGGTCACTAGCATGTAGCTTTAAGCATTTATGCATTTAATGTTTGACTCTTTAACTAATTTTTTCTTTGTTCTTTTAATTGTTCATTCATTTGACATTTATTGAATACCCAGAGGCTGATCATACAGCAGTAAGCCTGAGAGAAATCTCACCCTTTGTAGTATTTATATTGTGATGGGGAAATAGACAAATAGGCAACAATTTTTTTTTTGTATTTTAGGGATGGGGATGGGTCTACAAGATTTTCAGGGTCTCATTACATAGATCAGACTGATAGTGATCCACTTGTTTACAGCCTCCGAAGAACTGGGATTGCAGGCTTGCACCACCACACAGTCTCAATTGTCCTCTCAGCTCGCCCCCAGGGCAGGGCCAGTATGTCAGACCTGGGGATCGAACCCCAGGCCCCTGAGCCTGCTTGCAGGTGCTTTAATCTGCTGAGCTATTTGGCTAGCCCTAACAATTTATTTTAAAAGAAAAATAAAAATGTTTCATAGTGATAAACATATGATAAAAATTAACCAAGACTAAGAAAAGTAGAAAAAAGCATAGATATTTTAGATTAGAAGATCTCACCTCTGAGGAAGTGAAGTTTAGGCAGACTGGAATGATGCAAGGAGACAAGCAGTACTGTTATCTGAAGCAGAACTACCACAGCAGAATCTAGAGCAAACGCGAAATCCCTGGGGCTGAATCATATTTGCTGTATCTAGAAATGAAGGAGAAGAAAGAGGCTGTAGCTACAACAGAATGAGGAAGGAACAAGAGCTGGAGATGGGTTCTGAGCAGAAGCCAAGAACCTCCTACTGAGTTTCAACCTTTTTTGGTCAGACCAGCACCCATGCCAAGAGCTGAGTTAAAAATCCCTCTCCTTGGGTGCTGATTAAAGTTGTTCAATGGCTCTAGATTAGTTTTCAAAGTTTAATGTCATGGTGCTGGGTTGGTGCTGGGTGTGGAGGGCTCACCTGAGGACTGTTGCTAACATAAAAAAAGGGAAAAGGAGAGAGAAAAGGTACACTTCTGATCCTCCTGGAGAGGCTTGTTATGCTGATTTTCCTGCTATGAACTCAGCTGTTCTTATGTTGTAGGAGCTGGGGTCCTTGCTGTCACTGAGTATGGCTGTGGCTCTTCTCAGGATGGCACCTATCCTTACCTGGAAAGATGCTTCCTGACTCCAGTGCAGACCCCTCAGCCTGCAGGCACAGATCCTCCATGTCACTGGTGTAGACTTTGTAGCTTCCACCACTGCTTTGTCCTTTTCCACTGCAGATCTTTGATGCAGATTGCCATGAGACGCTGTTGTGGGCTCTAGATTTCCATCTGGATTGATGCAGGACAATGCAGTTGGGATCCAGGCCCACCAGCTGGATTCTTTGGATCTCTACAATGTGGACAGATTTCTTGCATTTTCTGTGTCTGAATTTTTGGGTGAATATTATAAAAGAGTCCTATAAATTGTGTCCTGTATTAAACCTGTTCCTTTGTAAAGCCTGACTATAACAGTCATGAGCTATTTTAGGGTCTTATTAAAATCTCAATTTGTACGGGATCTGAAAACAAAACTTACTTCCACACAGATGTTGCTGGCCTATCCTGAGATGCAGGGCTCTAGAGTCTAGTTCCCCTTCACGCTCAAGTCCTAACTGCTTTACAAGGCTTGTAAATCCTTTTCCTAATGACATGTCCAGTGTTATATCTTTCCACGTACTTTCACTACCCCATCGCCCTTTCCTACTCTATGTACCAGGCTTAACTCCTACTTTCTTGAGAACACTGAGAGCTGGCATACCCCTTGGCTTTCACACAGTCAGTGCCTCTCATCTCAGGGCAAGTACCTCTTTCTTTACCAGGCGGTTGCTCATCTATCACAGTTCCTAGTTTACTTCTTACTTCTCCACGGTGTGATTGAGCTGCCTTTCCACATCCTGTCAAAACACTCCATCATCCTCCAAGGCACTTACTGTGCCGATTTCTGGGTTGTGTTTCATTTAATTTGGTCCAGGGAGTACGGGGACGAAAAGCAGATTCTTGCACTCACTGATGTCATCTGAAAGCACAACACGATGTTTACCTCAAAAGATCCCAGTGGTTATATACTAAGTAAATGCATAATTGAAGGAATTGGTCAAACCACATAAGGTACTGCTATATCCATCTCCAAATTATTTTGCAAAAGTGTGTCAGTGTCTGGTGGTTATGTAGGCTAAGAGTGTAATGAATAATTCTCCATAAACAACTCAGCATCATGACAATATTTTGTTATTAACCTAGATTAATTAACCTTTATAATTGAATGATGTGTTATGAATTATTTTTGAGTTTTCACAAAATATGATAAATAACAAAGAGGACTAAATGCTTCAGTTAAATTTCTGAAACCACTTAGTGTTTTCTTTGTGAATAAACAAATCAATGTCACATGGATGTGTTCCGTAAATTTCTTAGATTTATCACATGTTCATTTTTCTAAATGCTTCAAACATTGGTTCAACAACAGATTGTCTACTAATCAGAGCACTGGCTTTTGTCTATTTTATCTTGTTTTTCCTGAAATTATTATTGTTCTTATTTTCACAAGAACCAAATTCTATAATTTTTGTAGCAAATGCAAAGCATATATGAAGGGTAATTTGAGATAACATAGTATTTCTTCTGAGCTGGCCACATCATTGCTTGCCTTCATAAGATTGATCAGAAAAAAGCCTATTAGAGCCCCGGAGGATGCTATCTTGATTATTTGAAAACAGAGATTCTGTACAAGTACCACATGTTAACCTACTGCACATCTTGGGCTCTAAAATAGAGAATCTAAATATAGGGGCAAAGTCTGCATCATAAATCAGACACTAGGAAATGATTTTGTTTTGTTTTTTGATTTTTTGGAGACAAGATCTTACTAGGCAAGGCAAAGCAGTCTTGACCTTACAGTGTAGCTCAGGCTGACCTCGAATTTGTGGGAATCCACACATCTATTATGGCTTGTATCTAAATGTTCCCATAAAGTCTCATTATTCATAGATGTGGCACTTTGGAGGTCTCTGGATTTACGGTATGTGAATGCAAGGGTGTGTGACAACTAAATTAGTCCTCTGACTTGTTTAGCACAGTTCTGGGTGTGGGTAATGGGAAGGCCCATGCTGGTTGTGAACAACACCATCTAGTAAACTAGTAGCCTGGATGGGATTACAGAGAAAGGCAAGCTCCAAACACCGCTGACCTGCTACCTCCTGCCTGGCACATATTGAATTGTTTTTCCTGTGCAATGTTCCTTTGTGAGGTCGCTCTGCCTTATAGCCTTCCAACCATGGACTGAAAACTCTGCCAGTTCCCAAAATGCATGTGAACAATTTTCACAAAACTACAGTCAACTAGAAAAGTCATAGGAAAACAAATTGCAACTAAAATATCACAAATGAAAAGTAAAAGCTACAAACATTCTCAATTAGTAGAGAAAGAAATGAAAGAAATATGAACCAGTT
>PVKN010044188.1:0-10129 GCA_004027915.1 Capromys pilorides
TGGTCCCTGGGGTTGCCTAAATCAGCGCTTTAGACCTCTGTACCATCTCGCCAGCCCCAGAAACTGTAAATTTAATAAAACTTTATCAATATCCTCTTATGATATTTTGGGCAAAAATAGAAACATACATCTAAAATTCATAAAGAATCCAAAGGGACTCCAAATAGCCAAAATAATAATGAAAAAGAACAAAAAGAAGATACATATATCCTGATTTCAAAACTTACTAGAAAGTGACAGTAGCGACAGTAATCAAACAGTGTCATCGTAAAAATAAATAAAAGCTATTGGCGGGCTGGTGAGATGGCTCAGTGGTCTAAAGCGCCTGCTTAGGCAAGCTTAGGCAGCTGCAGGAACTGCAGTTCCATCCCCGGTACCACATGCTGCACCAGCCCCACCTTCAGGGCAGGCTGAGCCAGCCATAAAAAAAAAAAAAAGTTATTGGAATAATATAGAGCACAAAACTAAGTCCACATATAGTAAGATGATTTTTATGAAAGAGTCAAAACTTTTTAGCGGGAAAGGAAAAAGCTGGTCTTCTCAGCAAAGTATAGTGGGAACCTTGGATATCCACATGCAAAAGAAGGAAGTTAAACTCTGCTCTGTATCATGTACAAAATTTAGTTCAGAATGAGTTAAATCAAAATTATTTAACTCCTAGGGGAGACCATAGAGGAAAAGTTCCTTCCTGTTTGCCAGTGTTTCCTGGAGCGTGGCACCAAAGGAACACTCAACAATGACAATAAAAGTAGAACGCTTGGAGGTTACCTAACTTATCCACACATTGTCTGTGTTTTCTCTATTCTTACATAACAGCTGTAAGGATAGCCAATGCTTTAGTTTTGACAGATGTCACAAATATACAGCTACACGCCTAGTCACACAATATATGGGAGAAAGAAACCAACTTTACCTTTATCCCATTCATGTGGAAAAGTGCAAACACAACTTTAATCCCAGAGTCAGTCCCTATCTTGAGGCAAGAGGGCTGGATTTTTCTATTCCCCTACCTAACAAACCTTTGTGTCACTTCTAGTCCAAGTTTTCCCCAAACCTGGAAGCTTCCGCATTTAGCCAATTACCATCCTTTAGAGAGGGTACAGCCCCTTAATAGCACACTACTTGCTTGAGGTGTGAGTGAGTTTAACACGGTAAAGTGAATCTGAAGGGAGTATAGATAAATATACTAAGGTGAGGCAATTTATTGGGTGCAAATAATGTAAAGGAAGGAGGCATCTTAGCCAATACGGCTTAGAAATTGATTTGTGAGACTGGCCTTCTATTAGCTTTTGACTAGGAAGAAGATCATCATGTAAAGACAGACATGAAAAATATAAGGAAAAATCCTTTTGGAAAGGCAGATGGCTGCATCAGAATGGAATTTTGCCCTCACACAGAGAAAAACCACCTGACCTAAAGTATCTTTGATCATTTGATCATTTGTGTTCTTCAAAGTATTTTAGACCTGTCTGTGAACTCAGAAGATGATTTGGACTAACTTGTCTTCCTTTGCCTTTCTGGACCTGGACTTGTGCAGATTGTAACATGGGAGGAGGGGAAGGGACCAGCAGAGCTCACCAGGCTTGTGTAATAGAGCATGGAATTCATTGTGCCTGGGTGCCAGCAGAGAGTGCAACAAGACCACCTGCCATCAACAAAGAGAAGCGCTTCCTTTATAGGAGAAAAAGCAGGGGACATTAGGCAGGAAGATCTCAATAAACATCTGTGATCAAAGTTCTCTGGCAGTATTGCATCTTAGTAGGCAGAGTCCACGCAAAGTGTCCAGTGTACATTTTTTGGTGTCTCCAGATGCCCTCAGGACCTGCAAAATTTCTTACCATCTTATCTTATCTCATCTTATCTCCTTTCTTGTGTTTGGCCATGAGGACTTCAGTTCTGAGCTAAATCCCTGCAGACAGTAGTGCTTCTGCTGGCAAGCAGTTAGGGGCTGAGAGAGTGAGGCAGCTTGTATTAATCTCATAATTTAGTGTTAAAATATTAATATAAGGGCCTGGAGTGGTGGCGCACACCTGTAATCCCAGCACTTGGGAGGCTGAGGCAGAGGATCGGTGCGAGTTCGAGACCAGCCTGGGCTACAAAAGTGAGTTCAAGGCCAGCCTGAACTGCATAGCGAGACCCTGTCTCAAAAAGACAAAAAAAAAAAAAAAAAAAAAGAATATGAGTTTTTCTGAGTTTTTGCTTACACTTTTTGGCAGACTCTGTATATTTTATCCTTATTCACTTTGTTTTGTCAAATGCCATCATTTGTACAACAGGATGCAGAGATATAGCTACAGTTTTTTATCTCTGAAACTTTCTGGGCAATGTTGGTTTTAAGACTGATTTGTCTCTGAAGAGTGGCCCAGGGCCTTTCCATCTGCACCACCTGTGTCTTCAGTGAGGTCCAAGGCCACAACCACTCCGTGGAAAAAGTTCCAACCACAGACAACATGGCAAGATTTTTCCTGTCTCCTTTTCTTTTGGATCTTTAATTTTTTGATAAGTTCCCGTGCTCCACTGTACTACAACAGTAAGTAGAATGAACAAATCTGAAGTCGGAATGTATGTTGGGTATTGTATTTTACTATCTAGGGAAACAGGCAGTTTTCCTCTCACTCTGGCCCTTAGAGATCTCATCTTCCATCACGAGCCTTTCCTCCAGCTTTACATTTAACATGGCCAGCCCAGAAATCAGAACTACTCCAAATGCTCCCATTCTTGTGATCTGATTCCTTTTCTCTTATTGGCTAGATTTCATTTTCTGTCTTGCTAAATGTTTCTACAATAGTAAATATTAAAATATTTCTAATACCTAGTTATGCACTTATCAGCCCCTTTGTCATGAGGAGCAGGGAGGTCCCTGTTGCTAAATGCTGTGGTGCTCAATCAGAAGTACAGAGAACCGCTTTCTACACCCATTTCTCTATGAGTTAAATGTGTATACACTAATGTCTGAACACAAACATATCTGAATATTACATCATCAACGTTTATTATAATACCTATGCTTTTTTGTTTTAAGAAATCTGGCACTAGGCAATCTAAGGCTGGTTCCAGATTCTAAGAGGGGTGGAAAAACAGATTCTCACCAGACTCCTATGCCACCATCCTAACCGCATGGCTTTTAGCTTGTTTTTAGTTTCTTGAAAGCAAAGCTGTTCTCAGATACAGTATTGCATCAGAAACTCCGCCTTCATCCTAGAGCAGATTTTTTAATTAAACAAGAACCCAAGATAATTCAATCCCTGCCTTTGTGCTCTCTCAAGTGTAGTTCAAAGCTTAACCTGTTGGGGAAGCTATTTAGCATTTACTAAATATCTGCCTAAGACTCTCCAAGAAAACAGAATAAAAGAAAAATGGGAATAAAGGACATAAGATTGTATTTGTTATCTGACGTCTGAGTGGGGAATTGACCAGTGAGGAAAACGGAGCCGCACAGCGGAGTCATTTGGCCATTGTTTCGTATTGCTGAGTTCCAAAAGCGCTAGGAAACTGGTTAGAATAAACGCGTAAAACTCCAAACTCTTTGAGGATGGTGAAGCACAAAGCTCTGGGTTTGGACTAAAAATCTGCTCCAGGTGAGGCTCGAACTCACAACCTCGGCATCGCTCGCACACATACTGCTCTATAAGTACCGCGCGCTAACCGATTGCGCCACTGGAGCGCCTAGGCTCTGCTTCCGGTCACTATGGTCATGGCTCCCTAGGGACTTCTGCGCCGGTTCCCGGGCCACGAAGCACGCGGAGCCCAAGTGCAGCGCTGTAAGCTGTGGCCGTACCTCGGCGTTACTCTGGCGAAGGTGGCTGGGACCGCACGGTCCGCTGGGTCTGCACAGCCCGGAGGACGCCAGCGTCCTCCGCGTCCACACCCAGGCAGGGGCCGTGTCCGCTGCAGAGCGACGGCTCCCTCTCTGCAGAAGGGGACCGGAGGAGCCCCCTGCTGGTCCTGGGCGCCGCAGACCTGTGGGACCCGAGGGGGGGGGGGGGGCAGTCGGGAGCAGGCTGCGCCGCGCTGTCTGCGATGAGTGACCCACACAGGAGTGTGACTGTGAGTGTCCCTCCGCCACCTGCCTGGATCCTAAAAGTGGCCGGGATCTCAGGAATTCTGGAAATCTCTGTGCTAAATTAAACCACGTTTTCCAAAGTGTCTACCTGCGTTAAAGAGCTCGTGCTTCAGAATGCTTTGAAGTACCAAGGATGAGTAAAAAGCTGTCTCTACAAATGGACTTGTGTCAACTTCACATGAAATTTTAGGGTATGTCTTGTGGTTGGGAGATGTGGGAGAGAGCATCTACATTTTCAAGGACAAATAACATTCCATGGTACCATGTTTTATTAATCCATCGGTTGACACTTTGGTTCCTTATCTTGGCTATCGTGAATAATTTCTCAGCTGTATGGCTGCTGTACAGAAGATTTCGCTGCAGGCCTATTTGCCTGTTGCTTCTTTGGTTACTCGAGCTTTCGGTCATTGCCAAGACCAGTTTCAAGTAGCTTGGCCTCCACATTTCTCTCCTTTGAGAAATTTTAGTTTTAATACTTTGGTATTTAATCCATTTTAGTATTTAATCCATTTTAGTTAATATGCCTTCATGTGAGATATGGGATTAATTCCATTCTTTTTGACATCATTTGACACCATAAATATCTTTTTTTTCTTTTGTCTTTTTGAGACAGGGTCTCAAAATGCAGTTCAGGCTGGCCTTGAGCTAGCTCACATTGCAGCCCAGGTTGATCTCCTGCCTCAGCCTCTCACGTGCTGGGATTCAGAAGTGAGCCACCACACCAGTTCTGAAGTCCATTCTTTTGTATATGAATGCCTAGTTTTTTCAACATCATTTATTGTGGAGGCCAGACCATTCTTTCTCTGCTGTGTATTTTTGGCATCCTTATGAACAATCATGATAGTAGTTATTCCAGTCCACAAGTATCTTCCCATTAATTTGTGTCTTCGGTTTCTTTTATCAGTGTTTTATAGTTTCGCCTCTTTGGTGGACTTTACTCCTAAATATTTATGTGTGTGTGTGTGTGTGTGTGTGTGTGTGTGTGTGCACGCGCGCGCTAACAATTGTAGATGGGATTATTTTCTTGATGTCTTTTCAAATAGATTTTGTGGGAAGATCTCAATAAACATCTGTGATCAAAGTTCTCTGGCAGTATTGCATCTTAGTAGGCAGAGTCCATGCAAAGTGTCCAGTGTACATTTTTTGGTGTCTCCAGATGCCCTCAGGACCTGCAAAATTTCTGGTGGTGTTGTATAGTTTCCGTTTCTCAGCTGAATTTCTCACTTTGCTCTTGCTTGCTCTCCTGACCTCAATGACCATCTCTATGACAATTACTTTAACTTCTCTGTGTGGAAATCATCTCTATTTCACTGGGATCATTTTTTTTTCTTTTATTTGGACCTCATTTCCCAAAATTTTTTCTTCACTTTTCTTAACTCTGTATTGGTTTTTTTATTTATTTATTTATTTATTTGTTTGTTTGCTTGTTGTGTTTGTTTGTTTCTTTATTTATTCATTTTGTGGCTGGCTCAGCCTGCCCTGGTGGTGGTGCTGGCGCAGCATGTGGTGCCGGGGATCGAACTGCAGTCCCCGCAGTCGCCTGAGCCCTCCTAAGCAAGCGCTTTATACCACTGAACCATCTCGCCGGCCCTCTGTATCGGTTTTTAACACCTTAAACTTCTTAGTTCACATGTCTTAAAATAAGGAGTCTTTCATTTTGTGGTGTTAATTTGTTTTATTACTATTATTTTTTAAAGTTTATTTTATTTTCTTAAACCATATTTATTTGTTTGTGTTTTATTATTTTTTATTTGAGTAAGTGCAGTGTTATCACAATCAACAAACAGTGGTAATCTTTTACTGAAAGAAGTGACTTGGCTAAACAGAAGTTAAACAGCTGGGATCTCATCTTTTTAAAAAGTTTCTGCACTTCAAAGCAAATCTCCAACAGAGTAAAAAGAAAACCAACAAACTAAGAAAAAATTATAGCCAACTGTCCTCAAACAAAGGCCTTTCATCTAGAACATACAAAGAATTAGACAGAACAAGAAGCAACATGTAGACCTCTTACCTTTTATGAGGGGCTGGGGAGATAACTCAGCAGAATAAGCACTTGCCTGGCAAGCACAAGGACCTGAGTTCAATCCCTCATCCCGCAAAAAAACCCAAAAACAAACAAACAAACAACAACAACAACAAAAAAAAACAGCTGAATTTTCACTCTTCCCTTTTGTGGCCATTGCTGGAGTTACAGTGGCCAAAATGAAATTTTATCCTTTTGTGACTTCAGACAGAAGCAAAAACCATAAAAGGCATTTCAATGTGACTTCCCACATACACAGGACAATTATGTCTTCTCCTCTTTCTAAAGAGCTGAGACAGAAATATAATGTTCGCTCTATGCCCATCCGAAAGCATGATGAAGTTTAGGTTGTGCAACGACACTATAAAGGTCAGCAGATCAGCAAAGTAGGCCAGGTTTACAGGAAGGGCGTCCTCTACATCGAATGGGTGCAGTGGGAAAAGGCAAACGGTACAACGGTCCACGTGGGCATTCACCCCAGTGAGGTGGTTATCACCAGGCTGAAACTAGACAAAGACTGCAAAAAGATCCTGCAACAGAAAGCCAAGTCTCACCAAATAGGGAAGGAAAAGGGCAAATACAGGGAAGAAGCAGTTGAGAAGATGCAGGAATAAAGAACTTCTGTGTGCAACTTTTAATTAAAAACTGCTAAAATGACAAAAAAAAAATAAAATAAAATCAATCAATCAATCAGTCAATCAATCAGGCCCCTCAAACTCAAAGAATGTATCCAAAACTGGGCCTGTAAGATGAACATACACTTCTCAGAGGAAGAAATACAAATGGCAAATAAAACTATGAAAAAAAAAGTTCAACATCATTGCTCATTCTGGAAATGCAAATTGAAATAATACTGAAATTCCATCTCACCCCAGAAAGAATAGCTAACATCAAGAAGTCAGCCAGTAACAAATGCTGGAGAGGCTGTGGAGAAAAAAGAAACCCTTCTCCACTGTTGGTAGCAGTGCAGACTGGTACAACCACTATGGAAATCAGTGTGGCGATTCCTTCAAAATCCAGGATTGGAGGTCCCATTCAAGACAGCTGTAGCCCTCTTGGGTATTTTTCCAGAAGAACTGAAAACCTCACGCCACAGTGATATATGTGCACCCAAGTTTACAGCAGTGTAGTTTGTTATGGCTAAATCTGGGAAATAACCCAGTTGCCCATCAACTGAAGAATGGATAAGGAAGACATGGTATTTTTACATAATGGAGAATTATTTGGTTATAAAATAGGATAAATTTGAGTCTTTTGTCAGTAAGTGGGAGGAGCAACCAGAGAACATACTCTTAAGTGAAATAAATGAGACCTGCATGTGCAGAGATCATATTGTAGCTTTAGTGTGAGAACTTGAGAGAGAAAAATGGAACCTGAAGGGTACAACAGACACTGGAAAAAGGCCAACTGTTTTCCTACTTGTTTACCTTTATTTTGTCTATTCAAAAATTTATTTGTATATTCTATATGCTAGTCTTCTGTGGAGTAGCCAGTAAAATATTTCTCGTTCTGTGAATTGTTTGTGCACTTTGCTGACTGTTGCTTTTGCTGTACACAAGCTTATTAGTCTGATAAGATCCCCTTTGCTCATTCTTGCTGCTGTTCCTTGTGCAGTTGAGTTTCTGTGTAGGAAATCCTTTCCTACACCTGTGTCTTCAAATGCTTTACATATTTTATCTTTCAGAAGATTTAATGCTCCTATTTTAATATTTAGATCCCTGATCCAATTTAATTTTAAGTTAGTGTGTGGTGACAGACTAGGGTCCAATTTCATTCTTCTGCAAATGGAGAGCCAGTTTTCCCAGCACCACTTATTGCATAGACTCTTTCCTCCACTGTATGTTTTCAGCCTCTTCATCAAAAATCAGATAGTTGGATATGCCTAGGGAGGTTTCCATACCCTCAGTTCTGCTTCATTGATCCACATGTCTGTCTTTATTCCATGTCATTTTTATCACTATTGCTTTGTAGTAAGCTCGAAGTTAGCTATTATTATGCTGCCTGTGAAGCAGGATAATTTTATAAAGAGATTTATGTCACTCACAGATCTAGAAATTCACATATACTCACGTGTTTCCCTGACTATCCTGTGTGATCTTTGAGATGCCTGTCATTCCTCCATAAGATTGCCGTATTCCTATCCAGTCACTGTGATCATTGTGAGAACTGAGAGCACAGGCCAAAGCTTTGCAGGCGCACGTGCCAAGGGACACAAAGGCTTTACTGGATGGGGCATTATGGCAGGTCACTTTCTGAATAAGCAAGGGGAGTAGCATAGCATCTCATATTCTGTTGAGAGGTAAAGTTCTCATATCATGATGTCACTAAATGTCCCATCAGGCAGACAGGCAGGGTCTGTGAGCTTCTACCCCCGAGAATGCTAGGATGGGCCTCAGTGTAAAAAGGCACATGATAGAAATAGAATATAATCAAAAGACAAAGGCTAGAGGAAAACCTCCTATACCAGATGATGGAGAAAAGTTTTTTTAAAAAATAATAACAGATCGGCATTCTGGGAGGCAAGAGTATCACAAGAGCAAGCCCTGTGGAG
Source organism: Capromys pilorides (assembly GCA_004027915.1). Taxonomy (NCBI): domain Eukaryota; kingdom Metazoa; phylum Chordata; class Mammalia; order Rodentia; family Capromyidae; genus Capromys; species Capromys pilorides. The sequence goes on from PVKN010044188.1 coordinate 8,638, forward strand.
GACCACCTGGGTGACTCTCCTTGAAGTACGGTGATTTCCATGTTGGCTGAACCTGGCCCTATTCCTATGTGTTGGTGTGTGCAGAATTGGCTGGAACTTTTTCTTATTCCTTTAGCTGGCTTTAGGCAAAGCAGATCAGTCCAGATGAAGTGCTGACGTGTAGTCTTTGAAGCAAAGATGACAGGACAATGTTTCCCCACCCCTGTAATTTGCAAATAAAACATGTGTGAGCTGAGGAGAACCACTGGCTGGGATAGAGCCTCAAGATAAGAGGCTATGACTTTCCAGGGCATAAAATATTATACATCAGAGCTAAAACACTCACTAACCCCAAAATATTACATACTACCTCAGCTGTGTCACACAGATTACTCTTTCTGAATATCCTTCTCTCTGTATGCCCTCCTCTCTGTGAAATATGAGGAAATTAAATCGTATCATATCCCCAACCTGGGTACTATCACTGGCTCTTCCCAGCTGGCTAGGCTTGCAACCTCTCTACCTGAGTAAAGATAGAAATCTGTATCAAAATAAGATAAGTTCTGGCCTTAAAAGGGAAGATGCATGCTCTCCCACATTGTGAGAGCCTTGCTCACCCACTACCCCCACTCTCGTGCCCCTACCATTGCTGCAGTGCCAGGGAGAACATTGGGAACTTCAAAAATGTCAAAAGGAAGGAGCAAAAGGCAACATCAGACCTCCAGCTCACCCAAAATAAGGCCAGGAGACAAAGTCATAGAAGAATTTGAAAGTCATAAACCTGAAATGATAGCAACTGAAGTAAAAAAACAAGTCCATCAGGCTATGGAGGAAATCAAATCAGAAATATCTCTCAGGTCATAAAAGAAATAATAATCATGAAAGAATTGTTCAGTACATCTAAAGAAGACAGAGATTTAAAAAACTGAGGGGAATAGGAAAATGACAGAAACATCATATAAACATACAAGAAAGAGCTAGAATGCATGAAACAGATTCAAACAGATATCCAGGATATTAAGAATTCCATTGAAACTGGCAAAACCACTTGAAGAAAACTTGAGATAGAATTTCAGATCTTAACAATAGCATTGCAGCCAGTGAACACAACAGGAAAGATCTCTCAAAAATAACAAGGAATCGAGAAATAACAAGGCAAAGCTGCAAGACAATGCAAAGAAAAATAATATAAGACTAACAGATATTAATGAAACAGCTGAAATAAATACAAATGACATAAAAAGACTATTTGCAGAAACAGGAGCAGAAAGTTTCCCAAGCATGGAGAAAGATTCTAACATACAGATAAGTGAGGCATATAGAACCCAAGTTAGCCATAATCAAAATAACCCTACACTCAGACACATAATAATCAAGATCCTAGAAATCCAGCAAAAGAATAGAATATTAGAAGCTGTTGGAGAAAAAAAAAAAAAAAAAAAGGATCATCTGCTCTGGAAAGTCAAGCAGCATCATGGCAGATTTCTCAACAGAGACCATCACATCGAGAAGA
>PVKN010044189.1:0-10125 GCA_004027915.1 Capromys pilorides
CTCCTGTTCATTTCCACCCACAAACATATGAACCGTAATCAAATTCCCTACCATTTCTTTACCTCCTATTCCTTGCATTGTTTCCAATATTGAATTCTTTCACTATATTGAAATTTTTCTATTAAAAGTCACTAAAAGAGTGAGTAAGCCATGAAATCCAATACTCTGTTCTCAGTTGTCACTTTCCTCAGAGTTTTATGACTTTTCTTTCTAGAAAATATGAAATATTGAACAGGAAAAAATTATACTCCATGGCTGTCCTACTAACGTGTTTTCAAACTGTCTTACTGTTATTTCTTATTAAAAATAATAAAAATTTTAAAAAACTAAAATTAAAAAAAAATTATACTCTATCAGGCCAGCAAGATAGCTCAGTGAACTGAAGTACCTGCTTAGGCAATAACAGGGACCACAGTTCAGTCCTAGGCACAACATGCTATAGAAGCCCAGTCCCCAGGGTGGACTGGCCCAGCCACAGTGTCCCAATACGGTGGTGCATGCCTGTAACCCCAGAGCTAGGGAGGCTGAAAAACAGGAGGATCACTATGAGTCCAAGCTACATAGTGAGACCCTGTAACAACCAAATACATTTTTTAAAAAATTATATTGCTGTAACATAACAATTTTAAAAATCTGTGAAAAGTAGATTTCCAGGAGACATAATTCTTCTGGCATTTTCAAAGATCTCCTTCAAGGGCTAATGCCCTCCCCACCCCCCCACTGTACTTTGGAGATGACTCACTCATTCAATAAAGAGCCACTAAGGCTAGGTTCTGTGAACAAAGACCTTGTTCTTATGGAGTTTATAATCTGGAAGTGTTGGGTTAACATAGAATTACTAGCTGGGCCAAACTTTAAGAATATCAGACAATAGTCAGGAAGATCAGATGGTGGCGGAACTGGGGAAATAACACCGGTGAGTTATGCTTGTCCATATATGTTCTACTCATCCTTTGCCTCTCCTTTTACAAAAACTTGGGGGAAGAAAAGAAGAAAGAAAGACAATCAGAGAACATTCCAACAGAAAAAGGAAAAAGTATACTGGAAGCAGAAAAGAGGGACCAAAAAATGCAGAAGTGGAGGGATGTGGCAAGAGAGCTTTGAAAGTTTAAAACAAAGCAGATGACTTGATTATTTCAGTATTAAAAACAACAACAAACAACTTCTGCTGCCTTGAAGAATTGGTACAGCAGTCCAGGGAATAGAAAGGAGTTTCCCTTGTGTGCCATTACTGTGGGATAAGAAAGATGTGATGATTATCTGCAGATGCCACACCAATTTAAATTATAAAATCAATAGCAGGAATGCAGATTTTGTGGCCCTGTGCAACCACCAGAAAACCTGAAGGCTTCTCACCATTCCTTCTAAATTCATGTTTAGGTCATGGTCATGACACTACTAGTTGTGATATTTTTATAGCTGTTGCTATAAGGAATAAAGATTTAAAATGCTCCATTCCAGGTATACTGAGGAATCACACAGTTTAGTGAGATTAATGAAGCCATTAGAAGAGCTTTTCACTTCAGCTTTGAGTCAGAAGAACAAATTAATTTTTGGTTCATCTAGACCACTTGACTCAGATCAGGCCCAAACACTGGTGTTCAAGGCATCTACAGCACACAGCTAGTAGGGAAATGAGACCCCTGAGACAGGCCTTTGCATTTCATCTTATATCACAGTTCACTCCTTGCTCCCTCACTCCTGCAACATCCGTGGTTTGACAGTGTTCAGTCATGAGTCCTGTTCAGGCAAGTGCCTCAGATAGAGAAAGCAGACCCATCAGAGGTGTAAGGACAATTTTTCTGCAAGCACCCATCCACCAGCTCAGAATGTATTGGTCCTTCCCCTTCCCTTACTCCTGCCCCCCAGTGAGATCTCCACACATAGTGCTGTGTCCCTTGTGGTTCTGACTGTCCCTTCTCTTAATGCCAGATGGTCACAAGAAGGGACAAACTTTCAGTGCTAGAAGACAAGTTGGAAACCCTGATCTTTCTTTCCTTTACATTTTGCCTAATGGAAAAAAAATGAGATACACCAGGCATCATGACACAATCAAGTCAAGTTCAGTTGCCCCTAATCCAAAAGCCACCTAATGACAAATGTAACTTACACCCTACCAGGACCCATAACACACAAGACCCTTCTCTTGAGGTGTTCATGAAAAGACATCCAGATCTGACCAGGTCCTGCTGCAGTAGCCTCGCAGCTACTTGCAGGCTTTTCTGAAGGCAAGGCTCTGAGCACACACACCTCACGCCACTGTCCTGCCACATTGCCACGTCCACAATCTCTGTGGAAGTCAGTAAGAGCAGAGGCTACAGGAAGGTCATTCTCTGAAACCTAGCTTTGAAACATTAAAGAAAGTCTTCTTTATGTAGTAAAAAATGTTCATCAGTATATTGATCTGTGTATTTCAGTGCTTGAAAACCTTTCTCCAGGTGTGGATGCTCAGGGGTGGGATGGGGCGTGGTTAGTGAGCATCTTAATTTAAGGTAATCTTGTTTTCAGTAGTGCGCAATTTCAGCACATCTCAAAGCCCGCAGAGCAGTTAGGAGCTGATATCACTGGCTGCTGCTCACCACCCAAGCACACATGTCAATGACCATAGTTTGTCCAGGCAGTGGAGCCTGGGATCCAGATAGTGGTGAAGGCTGCAGTTAGCTCTGCTCTGGGAGCTCCTGACTCCTCCCCACCCACCTGTACAGTGCCAGGGAGAGAGAGGTGGCATTGGCCCATGGCTTTTCTAACCTAAGCAACAACTGAAGATGGGCAGCTACCATCTTGAGTATTTTCTTAGAGCTGGGATTTTGTGGTAAAGCTACTATATTATTTGAATGCTTATGAAGCTATTGTAGGCCCTAAAGCGGTAGGGTGGTCACCTCCAAAAGGCATGCAGCAAGCATCTTACCAAACACAAAATCCATACCTGGGGTTCCCTGAGGCTCTGAACCCCACTGACGTCTCCTCCCAGTGCTCTCCAGCACTGAGCCTCAGGCACTTAGTGAGAAACTCTACATGCTAACACAGAAATCATGTATTTGTTTACATTAAATAAATACACATTATAAAGCATTACAGACTAAATATGCTCATGCTTTTTACAAAGTAATTTATAAAAATTAATTCAGGTAGTATAGCTTTATAATGGAAGTTATTTGACTGCATGAAGAAAAAATTTATTCCTGTCCTAACTCTGTAACAAAATGTCCAGCCTTGTTTGAAGTTCAGACCCATGTCTAAATTTGACATGGCCTAGGGACCTGAGGATTGGGCCTCCTCAGTGGATGTCACAAGCTAGGCTTTGCTCTCCTTGCCCTCAAAGGAACACAGTGGCATCATACTTACTTTTTTGTAAAGTAAAAACATATTGGAAATTTTGATTCTTATTTACTCTTGCATTGTCTCATACCAGGGAGACAATGTGATGTTTATACATGTCAGTCTGATTTATTTTACTGGAAAGTATTTTTCTTTTCTTTTTTTTAGCTCTTTGTGTTGCAAGGAAAATATGAATTTAAGATGCATTCATTCACCTAGAAGTAGTTCAAATTTGTTCTCTATGACTGTGTAGTACTACATTTTTTATATATATGTATTTTTTTTAAACCTTTCTCTATCCATGCCTAGCTTGATGGGCAGTTGGGTTGTTCCCACGATTTAGCCATCACAATGTGCTGCCATAAACACGGGTGTGCATACAGTGCTGTAATATGATGTTTTTAACTCTTCTGAGGAGATATCCAGAAGGGTAATAACTGGGTTAAGGAAGACCTCTAAACCTAGTGTGAAATGGGAAGAAATTGTTCAAAAAGAAAGGTTGGGGAAGGGGAAAAGGAATGGAAAAGAGAAAAATGATTTTTAAAAAGGACAAAATAAAAATGTAGCTTTGTAAATAGGGATGGGAAGATAGGTTGAAGGGAGGAGAGGGGTTTGGGGAAAATAAAGAAATGAAAATATGTACAGGTACAAATTCCATATGCATATGATCATTATGTATATCTATAATGTACTGATAAATTTAATTGTATAAAAATTAAGTAATAAAATAATTAAGCTGGGTAAGAGGTCTTTTCTTAAAACTAAAATGTTGGCAAGATTATTCTGTACATCTTTGTTCATTTGCTCTATCTCAAATAAGAATATTTTTAGGCATAGCTTGCTACATTATTCTGCCAGGTCAGATGAACATAAGCTTAAATGGCTTTAACAAAACAGGCAATATATGTCAGTGATTGAGAACTCCCTTGTGCTCACAGGGAAAATAAGAGCAAGTCTCTCAGGCAAGGGAGGCAGGCATGGTCTCTGTGACATGATGCACATTGGGACAGGGTCGCTGGCAATGAGGAAATAAGGGCTTTTGATGGGTTGCTAAGAAGCCATGTTAGCTTGGCTTTGGTTGCATAGCTCATTTTTTCCCATTGTGGTAGGAGGTGCTGAAATGTGGGAGATGGGGACCTTCTTCAGTGGTAACAGGTACCAGGAAACTGCAGTATCTCAGCCAATGGGCTTTCATCTTCTTTGCCACTCTGGACTCAGGAACTTAGCGCTGAACCGCCAGTAAGTCTTTCCCACCTGGCTTTTTGAATGCAACCCAGACTTCCTTTGTTACCCTAGTCAACTGTGCTTAAACCAAATCTGGTAAGCCTGGCATATTTACTTTCTGGACCAGTCACCAAGAGAAAAGGAGGCAAAGGCAGACATTTTTCTATCTTGGTTATACATTTTTAATTTACAAAAGTACTTGTAAATGCCTCGCTTTGATTGCAGATGTGGTGAAGGAAACTTGCCTAACTTATATCAGGGTTCTACTTCCTGACCTCGGGCCTAAACACCAAGTGTTTGGCATGGAGTTAGTATTTAGAACATGTTTGAGAGGGACTTTATGCTCCTCTGAAGTCGGGGTGAGACTTTAAAAGATGCTTCTGTTTTCAATAGGCTCAAGTTGCTTAATATTTCTTCCCCATCAATTAGATAAGGGAAGTTAAAAAGAAGTTCCTTAATTTGCCAGACAACACATGGATACATATGGTAGTTTCTTTGTGAATAGCGACTGTACTCTTCTTTCATTCCCCAAACATTTGCATATATGTTCCCAGTACTCATATCCCCATGTGCCAAAAGTGTTTCATTCATGTAAATGCCCTACAAAATATGTTGATAGTTGAAATATATCAGAGATAATTCTACTAAAGTATGGTCCTAGCCTGTCAAAAGGTTTGTACTGCAGTCCCAGGATAGAGGCCTTTCTGCCAAGTGGCTCCACAAGAAAGTGAGACACATTTTTAATTTTGGAGAGATTATCACCCCAAATTTACTGTATATAAATTGCTAACCAGTTACCACACAGCTCAGCAATGTCATTTTATAGAATGTCTCTTCTGACCTTAAAAATCGGTTTTCATGAGAGGGAAAGCAGTGTAAGGTAAAGCAGCCTTTCACTTCTAGTAGAACAATATGTAAGCCAAGGTCAGAAGGGCTTTTTTAAGTCATTGTCTTACTTCAAAGAGAGGCTGTGGGGAATTCACAGAGGCAATTTATGGGAAGTTTGAAGTCCTCATTAATTCTAGCCAATGCAAGTATTATTCCTTTTTTAAAATAAATGATTTTTAAGTAGAATTTCACATGGCATAATTCAGTAAGGTAAAATAGTATCAAAGTATTTATCATAAAGTCACCTACAAAATTACTGAAGGATAGGTTTCCACAAGTGTGTCATTCTGCACTTCCTTCCTTTTCTGATACTGTGAACAGCTGAGGTCTGTTGGTATATCCAGAGCCCATGAAGTCTCTACTGTACAGTGTCTCTACTAACTCTGTGAAGCAAGATAGTGATAACATTATAAACTCTGATGGTCTCCTGTATATGTGTGGTTGTTTCCTCCAAGCCCCAGTATGGGCCAGTATTTTTGTTTTGTGACCAGGAAGGGCATGTGAAATGTTATCTCATGACATGTAAACCTTATCTGTAAGAAATGCTGCCTATCTCATATTACTGACTCCATATATTATTTTCCTTATTATTTATATGTGCACAATCATACTCTGTCCTCACATTACCCACAGCTGGTGTCACAACATTAGGAAGAGTTTTCAAATTTTAGCTAGCATCATAATCACCAAACTAGCTACCTTATTAAACTTACAGCTTCCCTAGTCCAATGCCCAGAAATTCTGATTCTGTAATTTGGGCCCCTGAATCTACATATAATGACTCTGAACTGATGAGATTATGCCAGACCACCATGGGACTCTAACCTAGCTCCTGTCCATGTTCTTCATCATTGTTTTTTAGGCTGCAATTACACAGGTCAAGCAGTGCCTGGGACAATCCACTGAATGATGCAATCTGAAATCAGTACACCTAGAGCTCTTTCTTCTTTAATCACTTAAACTCTGAGCTCCAAATTTTCTTTTCTATAAAAAGTGAAAAATATTGGTCTATTCTGGGGTTCTAGATTGTCAGTGACAAACCAGTAAGCAAACAGCAAGACATATGGCTCTTCCCTACAAGCTATAGTAGAGGACAAGTCTGGCTTCCATAAGCAGAAAAGAAAAAAACGTGGATCATTGCCATCTGACCTAGTAATCCCACCACTGGGTTTCTGTCCAAAGCAACTGATCAACATGTGGCGATGTCTCATTCTGATGTCCTTGAAGCATCACTCATGACAACCAAGTTATGAAAATACTCATTACATCTATAAATGGTAAGGAAAACAGGATATATTCACATAGAGGCACTATTCAGACATAGAAAAGAAGCAAATTAGAGCATATTGTACTAAACCAGGCACAAAGAGACAAATATAAGTTTTCTTCCCTAAAAAAAAAAATCAATGCATATGTTATTTATTTATAATGCAATTAGTTGTACAAGTTAATATGACACTTATGACATTTCTGTACATGCATATATGTTGCTCTGATTGTATCTACTCTCCCCACTATCTTCTCTGGTCACCTCCCTCTCTTCCCACCCCTCTCTCCTCCCTAATAGCCCATCTTCTACCTATAGGTCTTCTTTTCTCATGGATTCCATACTTGAGAAAAAAATTTGCATAGCTTATTGTGTTTAGCATAGTTAACTGTTAATTCTATTCATTTTGCTGCAAATGACATGATTTCATGTAGACATCTCCACATGCCTTGGATAGAAATGCAGAGGTGGAACTACTAGGTCAGATGGCAATGATCCAAGCTCTTTTCCTTTTCTGCCTATGGTAGCTGGACTTGTCTTCTACTATGGCTTGTTCTCCATGGATGAGTAATATCTTACTATACATGTATTTTTTTATCCATTTATCTTTTGACCAATACCTAGTCAGATTTTATAATCTGCCTGTTATAAATGGTGCCACAAAAAACATGGGCATGCTGGTATCTTGTTTTGCAATTTAAGTATATACTATGCAGCTGGATCCTATGGTAGTTCTATATTTAAATTTTGAAGATCATCTGTACCGTTTTCCATGGTGGACATATTAATCTACATTCCGAGCAACAGGGTAAAAGTGTATCTCCCCCTGCTACATCCTCACCAATATTTGTTGTTTTATGTTTGTTTTGACAAATAGCTATTCTATTTTTTTTCCTTCCTTCTATTCCTTTTCAAATAGCTCTTCTACGAGGGTGGATAATGAAATCTCAAAGCAGTTTTGCTTTATCTATGATAAAGATGTTGAACATTTTTTCATGTATTGGCCATTCATTCTTCTTTTGAGATTTGTCTGTTCAGATCATTTGCCCCTTTATTATTTGGATTGCTTGTGCTTTTGGTGCTAAATGTTATTTTTAAAAACTGAACTCACAGGAGCAGAGAGTAGATTGGTAATTACCAGAAGCTAGAGGGTGGGAAGACTGGAGAAATGTTGACCTAAGTTTCAGTTAGGAGGAACAAATGACGACTAGTTGAAGTCTCATATGTTGAATCAGCCTCATATCATATACATGTACCATCACATCATTTTGTAAGTAGATAGTTATAGAATATGATTACAGTTTGCCAATATAAAATTAAAATACATAAATATTGGGCAGACAGCGAAAAACTTTATGGAATCCATGGAGAAGCTGGAGAACCGGGTAGGGTATAGGAGCTGGACAGTGGGAACCATGACAAGATCATGTCTTAGGGGCTTCTCCTTGACTGATACACATGAAGCTGCCAGGACTCAGAGCAGGGTGGGATCTCTGGTTGGATCTAGGGTCTTGGATATGCAGGATAATTCGCCATTTCAGGTTTCACCATAGAAATAGGATTTTGCTGTCCGTCAAGACTCACACAACAGATCTCTCCAAGGTGTTCTGACTCTGAACAGCCAAATGTGCAATACAGTATCGTTAGCTGAAATTAAAGAGGGAGAAATCCAGAAATACTATCCAACAACAGATGACGTGTGTAGTGGTTGATACATTGCATTAACTTAAGAAGTTGGAAGCTTGGCTGGATCCCAGGGATGTGGGAGACCCCGCCCTAGGGTGGGGAGGACCCACTCCAGAGTGACTCAGCACAAAAAGGGCTTATAAAGGAGTTGAGGAAGCCTGGGCCACTTTCTGGGTGGAGTTCTGGTTTTTGCAGCTTGCACTACTTTTGGAGGTGGAGAAGCTCTGATCTTCGCAGTGGAGTACTGGTCTTCGCAGTCAGTGATGAAGGAAGAGAGAGTTTTTGTTTGTTCATTTTATTTTTGTTTTTGTTTTTGAATTGTTTTTGTTTTGTACTTTAGGGGAGGATCTATGGGTTGTTCAGGGCCTCACTACTAGAGATCTGTCTGTTTACAGCCTCCCAAGAGCTGGGATTACAGGCGCAGGCCACCACGCCCAGTCCCAATTTCTGGCCTCCGTGTGCCCCGCGGGCAGGGCCTGCATGGCAGGTCCCAGGATTGAACCTTCCGCCCCTAAGACTGCTTGCAGGCACTTTAATCCAGAGAGAGTCTTGATGGACGCCATAGCTGCTGCTCCTCTGCTTTCTGCCTTTCTCCGCCACCATGAGCTGCTCCCTCTACCTTGGAGTTAGCGGAGCATGTAATAAAACCTCCATTAACTGTGAGCTAAATAAACCTTTCCTTCCTTCATTTCGGGTTTGGTATTTTGTCCCAGGAATGAGTACAAAGTAACCAAGACAACATGGTTGTGATTTTAACTCAACTCTTTCTTCTTTGCGTGTCCCTCTCCCAAGGCTGTCTTCTTTATTTTCTTAGATTCCAACGATCTCAATAACTCCTTTTTGTGTCCTAGATAGGAGTCCTTTGTCTGAGGGACAATGAGCAAAAATGTTTTTCCACTCTGGGCTGTCTTTTCACACTTTTGATGATTGCTTTGGATGTACATAGTTTGGACTCATAGTGATTCTCCTGTCTCAGCCTTCCCAGTACTGGGATCACAGGTGTGATCCAAGGGATGTCTTTTATGACATACTTACATTATTATTATTATTATTATTATTATTATTATTATTATTATTGTTGTTGTTGTTGTTGTTGTTGTTGTTGTTGCTGGCTCAGCCTGCCCTGGGAATGGGGCTGGCACAGCATGTGGTGCTGGGGATCAAACTGCAGTCCCTGCAGTTGCCTAAGCTTTCCTAAGCAGGCGCTTTAGACCGCTGAGTCATCTCACCAGCCCATGATATACTTTCTGATCTTTTTTGGAGTACTCCAATTTCCAATTTATAGACCTTTTATTTCCTTTGTTAGATTGATGCCCACGTATCATTTTGGGGGGAGGTGCTATAGTGCAGGGTGTTGTTTCCCTAATTTTTTTCTCACAGAGTTGCTTATTTTGGACAGAATCGTTATTGTTCTTTGATTGTTGACTTTTTATCTACCTACTCTACTGAGTTTGCTTATTAAATCTAAGAGTCTTTTGATGGAGTTTTTGGGTTCTTCTATGTAGAGAATCATGTAATCTGTGAATAATAATGATTTAATTTCTTCCTTTCTAAACTTTATTCCTTTTATTTCTCTCTTGTCTAACTGCTTTGGTCAGTGTTTGCAGAATTATATTGAATAGAAGCAGACACAGTGGACATCTTTGTTTTGTTCCCAATTTTAGAGTGAAAACTTTCAGTTTTTGTCCAGTTAGTATGATGTTGGCCATTGGTTTGTCATAGAAGGCTTTTAACAGATTGAG
>PVKN010044190.1:0-10243 GCA_004027915.1 Capromys pilorides
AAAAAAAAAATCACATATTCCACTGCTGAGTTATTGCTTCTCTTTCCCAAAGAGGAAATGTGACATAGAGAGTTTTAGAAACTTGCCAAAGCTGACTGAGGGAATCAGGTCAAGAGCAAGATTTGACTCAGGCGCCCTGGCCTCAGGGGCCTAGCAAGGAGGGTTCATTGACCTTCTCCATGTTACAAAAGTAGGCAGTGCCAAATCAATACCCGAATTAAGATAGCCTTTGCTAAGATCATAGAAGACACCCATCTTCCACGACACTTCAACAGTATCCACCAACGGTGACCATCCGTTGTCACTTTATTTTCCTTTGTCTTGATGGCCCCACTCATTCGGGCCTGCTCTTATCTGCTCTATTTTTTCTGAGTTGATAAAATTTGGTTTTCATCAAGGCTTCGCCCTAAGACTTCGTTTCTCCTGGAAGATTATGTCCACGGACTCAGCAACAGGCAGGACTCCCAGATCGTTTACTCTTACATTTCTTCCTCAGATGTCTCCACTGAGTTGACATCTGCAGACTGACTGCCCTCCTGACTGACTGCTTCCCTTAGGGACTGTCCAGGTCCTAGAGCTCCACACGTGCAAAACCAGACAGGGCGCCCTTCCCAGCTGGATCCATAGCACTTCTGTCCCTCAGCTAAGCCAGTGGCGCTGTGGTACACATGACACAGCAGGCTGCTTGTCATCCCTGAAAGCCCCGAGGTTTGCCATCTCTGGTCTAAGCAAACCAGAAACTGAGAGCCATCCACTCAAACAACAGCAGCTCCCCACTTGTCTGCACTTCCCACCCGACCAGTCACCAGAGCCAGTCGGTGCCTTGTCTTTCTCGACTCTCAGCTCTCCGCATCCCCGCACACAGCCTTCCTAGCATTCCCAAACAGCCTTAGCATGGTGCGCTGTCACCTCCTTTTGTATTCTCCAGCCCTTTCTGCATGGCAACCAGAATAATCTTAACATTCAGAAGTACTCGTATGGCCCGTCTTTTCCTCCCCTCTCTCACAGGAAGACTCTCCCCTGGCCTCTACTGATCCTGCAGAACACAGAAGAGCCCGTGAGGAGGACACAGATCACCCCGATGTGACCGTGCACTCACAGCTTTGCTGCATGTTGCTCACATCTGCTGCCCCAGAGCACAATGGACTTAGGTGCATCCAGGTGTCACTGTCCCCCTATGACAGCAAGGCTGAGTGTACCTGAGATTTATTCCTCCTTCTTCTCCCTTTGCTTCATTTCAATCATACTTGGGATTGTGGTTTAGCATTCACTCCTGTAGGAAAGCCTTCTCTGATTGGGGCAGATGCCCCTATTCTGTGGTTGGTATAATTCTAGTGGGTAGCATTTGTCTTCAATTTAATTTCACATTAATTTGAGCAATTAGTGGGTAAATGATAGGCGCCTCCAGTGGGCTAGTTGTGGCATCAGGTTTGGGTCTCCTTCTGGCCTCAGTGGTACTGGGAAAGTTTGGGGTGGGAGAGCAAGGTTGATGCTGGCCCAGGCAGAGTGCCAGTATGTCCAGAATGAGGGCCCCCGGCTCAGGGCTAGAGACCGAGGCAAGCAGTGAAGTTCTGTCTCGACAGAAAAAATATCTCCCTGTTTTAAGAAAAAGGAGCCATCACTTTCAAAAGGAAGTATTTCCCAGTATGTGGTGCTAGGATAATTTTACTGCATGGCCTTCCATGGGCACTCACTGTGACAGGAGCTTCTAACTCACCACCACTAGGTGGGGGGTGTGGGGGGGAGAATGGGATGGGGGACGGGGACGGGGACGGGGACGGGGACGGGTGGGTTGGGCCAGCCCCTGGGCTGCTCCCTCCGGGCACTTGTCACCTGCTGGAATCAGGTGAGAGCACTTAAGAAACAGACAAGTCGCCAAGCGCAGGATGTGGCAGCTCTGCCCAACTCAGACGAAGATCTGTCAACATGGTGCATGCAAAGCCAGCAGCGGTGGTGTCCGGTTCATGTCAAGTCAGGGTCTTACACATGTGCTTGGGGACCCAAAGACAGCAGCCTGGTATTTACATTTTAGCTATATCCATCAAGGGGTGGGGGGAAACCCCATTCTAACTAATTTGGAATATAAATTATAAAACACTTAAACTACGAAATGGCAAGTTTTGGTGTGCTACCACTAAAACAACAAAACAAATCTAGCCACATGCACGCACGCCAATCCCAAAGGACTAAAGACCACCGCCACGGCTAACAAATCTCCTTTCTCTTTCCACTCAACACTGCCACCAAGGACATGGTTATTCCTGTGTAGCCCAGACCTCCACCAACTCAAAAACATCAAGCAGATGTTTCAGGTAACCAGTGTTACACAGGGAGACATGTAACCAATGTACACCTGAAGCCATGATTTCCTGTTTCTTAACAAGAAGCAAAATCTTTTAATTATGTATCTTTTTTTTTTCATTGTATGTATTTGGTACAGGGTCTTGCTATGCAGCTCAGACTTGTAGTGATCTTCCTGTTTCAGCCTTCTCAGAGCTGGGATTACAAGTGTGTGCCACCATGCCAGGTCTCAGTGGCCAGCTTGGGATACACGGGGGTGGGACCAACAAGGCATGCAGTACTGGGGATCAGTCCTAGGTCCTTGCGTTTGCCAAGTGGGTGTTTAGACCATGGAGCTATCTCTCTGGCCCTTAATGATGTATCTTATAGAGTATAGAAAACTTACTTAGTCAAGTGCTATCATAAGTAATTACTGCAACTGTTTTTAAGAAAAACATAGAACCTTACTAAGGAAATATTTACACTAGGCCACAGATACATTAATCACAGACTTTTAATGACCCATTTCATATGTGCTTAGTTGAACAGGGTACAGTACATTTTCATAAGTGACTCACACCCTCTCTAAAAAGAGCCTCTCAGAAGGATCCATAGAGCCCAGCATCCCATGAGGCCGAGAGGAGGCTCCTAAGTTCCAGCCCAGCTTGGGGACTTAGCAAGACCCTGTGTATAAATAAATGAATCAATAAACAGCTGGGAATACAGCTCAGTGCAAAGGCCCAAGGTTTAGTGTGAATCACTCCTATGCGTATAGGTCTTTCACCTTATCTGCGATGAGGGAAACGACAGATTTGTAACTGGCCCTCAGAAAGGGCACTCTGAGGAAAAAGTTGTCGGCAAAATCATTCCACAAAGAACAAAGAAAAGAATCACAAAAAAATGTTTAAGCTTGAAATATTTGATGCCCCTCCTCCTTTGGAAATGAACCACTAGTAGCGCCTGCGTTTGCTTTCTCCTCCTTGGGAGTATTTGAAACAAGGTAAGCTGCTGGTGACTCATGATTTGGTTTCTAGATGTCTGTCCGGAGGACAGAGACTCATGGTCTCTCAGAGTAATGGTAAAATTCTGGGAAAAAGTCGGTGGCCCAGGGCTGGAGCGAGCGTGCAAGCGCCTCCACGGAGCACTGGAGCACCCAAGAGGCTTACCTCTCGCAGAAAGTATGCAGGCAGGGGAGGACCTTGGGGTTCTTGTACCGTTCCAGGCATATACTGCAAATCAGAAACTGTTTGTCGATCTGGCGCACCACGGGGCTTGGGATGTTGGTGGCTTCACTGGCCATCCTAGACCACTGACATGGGGGGCCGGCTGGATGTGAGCCTGCACGCCGCTGCTGTCAAACAGAAAAACAAACGGAGAGATATGTAACAATCCGCGCGTGCCAGTCAGCCGTCGCTCTTCCCCTCGCGGCACCCTGTTAGGAATACAGGTAGGAGCCAACTTTCGCGACCTCGAACGGACCAGCTGAGTCTCGCTGCTGCAGAAGGAAAATAGCGAGCTGCCTGCTCTTCGTTTCATAAATCCATGAAATAATCTCCTCTTTGTGCAAATGAAGCAAAGTAGAAAACAGAGGGTTGGACCAAGAGGTACACTGCCTGGCTTCAAGGCTGAGCGGTGGGCAAGGGGATAAAAGCTTTTTGTTTTCTAAATTGGATAAGCATCTCACTACACAGTTCAAACTCCCAGTGATCCTCCTGTCTCAGCATCCCCAGTGCTGGGATTACAGCCCTGCGCCACCACGCCCAGTTTCGGGGCCAGCCCGCCACGCGGTACCAGGAATCAACTCATGTCCTTGTGCCTGCTTAACCTGATCTACTGTCCATTGCCCATAATTTACAGCCCCCCTTCCTCCC
The DNA here is from genome assembly GCA_004027915.1 of Capromys pilorides. Taxonomy (NCBI): domain Eukaryota; kingdom Metazoa; phylum Chordata; class Mammalia; order Rodentia; family Capromyidae; genus Capromys; species Capromys pilorides. Next base: position 4,152 of record PVKN010044190.1, read on the forward strand.
TTTGTCTGCTTAGACCACCGAGCTATCTCCCCAGCCCAAGGGGATAAAAACTTACATCGCTATGTCTGCTTACGCCTCAGCAGGACTGTAGCTGAATATATGCTTGCCTTTTAGATTCTTATTAAATTCAATATATTTTCCCAAACAACTTTCTTTCTTTCTTTTTTTTTTTTGGTGGTTCCGGGGATGGAACTCTGAACCTTGTGCTTGCCAGGCAGGCACTTATGCTGCTGAGCTATATCCCCAGCCCCCAAACAACTTTCTTGAAGAGATCAGAATACATCGCTCAATATGTCGCTTTGGCCTAAGGATTGTCTTAAACTGAAGGCTGCTGAAAAACAGCAGAGAAGAAACTCTGCTTTCCTTCTCTTCCGAAGATGGACATAACTGCCTGGTCCATAAAGGAAATTTCCCCCTAGAAAGCTTCCGCTCCTCCCACCTCTCGAAGAGAAGGTCTTAGCTCTTGCAGTGAGGAAATGAGTCCGCCTAATGAACCTTATTCAACAACCCTGATCTACCGTCCATTTCCCATAATCTGCAGCCCCTCTTTTCCTTTGTCTAATTGCATCTCCACCATGTATGACCCTTTATTAAGACAGAGTGTAAATTCCTAGTCCCCCAGTGTACAATCTAAGGGGTAGAGAACACACGGTTTTCTTCCTCTAGGTCCCACTCATATGCAGGGCAGTGATCATCAGAATTTTTAATTATACACTTTGTGTGCCATTCAATGCGTTTTCTTCAGAACTGAAGTTTAGGGGGCCGGAGAGATGGTTCAGTGGTCTAAAGCGCCTGCTTAGGAAGGCTCAGGCAACTGCGGGGACTGCAGTTCGATCCCCGGCACCACATGCTGCGCCAGCACCACCACCAGGGCAGGCTGAGCCAGCCACAAAATGAATAAATAAAGAAACAGACAAACACAACAAGCAAACAAACAAACAAACAAATAAATAAATAAATAAAAAGAACTGAAGTTTAGTTGGTTTGAAACTAAACCGAAACTGTGAAGCAAGGACAAAGTCCAGAGAAAAATCCCTGCTATTTTAAAGAGATGTCCACTGGGGCTGAAGAGGTAGTGGTGGAGTGATGCTGTGTCCTGTGAGGCTGGCATCACTCGGGAAGAAAGGGGGGCAGAAAGGAGGAAGAAAGGAGGGGGGGAAGGAAGGAAAAAGGAAGACAGGTTTGTTGTGTGGTTATGAGGAGAAGAGAATTAACTTACGGGAGGCTGCAGAATGTTGGGATTATGCCAGAGAAAGAAAGAAAGAAAGAAAGAAAGAAAGAAAGAAAGAAAGAAAGAAAGAAAGAAAGAAAGAAAGAAAGCAAGCAAGCAGCTGAGAGCCCTTGGGCACAGAAAGGAGTGAAAAGCGATAACCTAACACACAGCTCTCTGAGGCAGGAAGTTAGATGTTAGCAGGCTTGGAGAGAGGTAGCTGGGGGCTACATAAAAGGAAAGAAAACATACGCTTTTGCTCCTTTTTCCTTTCTCAATCATTAGCTATGGATAAAAAATTCAAACAAGCTTTACTTAGCCCAGGAGACAGCCCCCTCCTCTGTGCTGCTGATAAGGTCCAGGGCTCTCACAGCTGAGTCCAGTCAGGAGGTGAGCAGGTGGGAGAAAGCCTGCAGGTCTCCTACAGGAGACCAAACGGAAGGGAACACTGCACCTGGGTGTGACCAGGGGCCTCTTGCCAAAAGGGCCCATTTTCCTCATAAAAGAACACTGATGTGGGAGGAAAGAAGTGACAATCCTAAAAGACTCAGGTCCTCATATAAATGCAACCCAGGCCTCTCAGGGCACCGGCCTGCACCACTGCACCTGAAGGTGTGTTCCTCTCTTACTCTGAAAGTCTGTTTCCTACAGATTTTACTTGTATCTTGTGCAATAGCCTACACATGAGATCTGAATGAGCCCCTCGAAGACAGAGAGCCGCGCGATGAATATAACCCAGTGTTAGACTTGGCTTGCTGGGGATGACAGCTCCATGTAACACCCTGCAGAGTTCCTGACTTCCATCCCAAAGAGAGAATTAAGAATGAACTGAAAAGGGGCTGGGGAGATAGCTCTGTGGCACAAGTGCCTGCTTGGCAAGTGCAAGGTCATGAGTTTGAACCCTGGTCCTGAAAAAAAAAAGAATGAACTGAAAGGCTCACCTATTTGGTAAGGTATCCCTAGCCCTCCAAATTGCAATGGAAATATTCTTCTTTTTTTTTTTAAAGTTAGCCTTCACTATAATTCTAGCATGAAGTAGTAGGATTACCCTAAATCTCTGGATAAAACAAAAACAAAATATGTATTAGCTCAGTCAAGGATGCCAGAGCACAAACACAGCTATGCAAGTCTTTAAAGCTCAAGGCCTTCTCAGTCAGGAAACTATGCCACTACCCTTGACCTTGTGTTTTAATAAAGTTGAGCTGTGGAAGCTTAATTTATCTGTGACACTTCAACCCTGCTTAAATTTTGAAGTTGGGAAATTCACAATACTTACAGAATCAACAACTCCGTACTTTCTGAGGGAAGCACTCTTTTCAGATATAAATGGTAGTTTTTTACTTCCCACCAAACCACAGTTTTGAAAGTAATTTATGCTTTTATTAAGAAGACTCTTTTATGCATGTTTGAGCCCAGCTACACATCTGACACAGACATTTTCCAACCTTGTGTTTTCTAGGCAAAATTTTTAAAGAGTATGTTTAACAAACAAGCAGTGCCTTCTATGAACAAGTCATATCCCCACGCAATTGGGGGGAATAGCTAGGCAGCGTAGGCGTGAATACCTTATTAGCCAGTATTATATTACCTGCTAGGCTTTTGCAGGTCTCTCTCTCTCTCTCACTCTCTCTCTCTCTCACTAGAAAAGGATCTTCATTGATTGGATTAAATGTGGCTCATTTCTCAGGAGCTCAGAATGTTGGCACACACTCTGCTTTTTGTAAAACCACATCCCTATGACATCAACCAGGGAAGGGCTGGATTTGTCTGCCCTAAAGATAAGGAAACCAAAGCTGAGGGTTTGAATGACTCAGTCAAGGTCATCCAGTAAAATCAGTAAATCAGAAAGCTCAAATGTCAACTTTTCTGCCTTATCGGGTCAGTGGATGATACTCAATCTTCAGCCCAATACTTTACTGATGTGTGAGTGCGTTGTAGCCTAAAAATAGTTAAGAGTGATCATTTTATGAGCACTCAAATTTGAATGATACAGAAAATTAGCACAATGATGGCATAAAAAGTTATGAAACGTTCACTATTTTTTTTTTTTTTTAAATTTCGTGCAGGCGCTCACGACCCTCCTGTTTTCAGGCTCCCCAGCGCGGGGATTACAGGTGGGCTCAGAGCACCTGGGGGCGGGGCCAACACGCTCAGGGGAGGTGGGCCTGGGGGCGGAGCCATAGAGGCACGTGGTGCCGGAGATCCAACCCCCCTCCCTGCGCTTGCCTAAGCAGGTACTTAGTGCGCTGAGCTATCTTGGTGGCCCTTGTCCCCAGGTTATTAAAAATGATATTGAGAATGGGGGACATAATATAGCTCCATGACACAGCCACGCCCTTCATGCAGGAAGCCTAAGGTTTGACCTTTAGCGTAATAATAAGCCCTTCCCTGAAAAATGGGGGAAGAAAAATGATGTTGAACTTGAATCCGTTAACTTAAACCGGTAAAAAATAATTTTATTTTCAATAACTTCTGAAGTTTTTCATACTACCCTTTGGAATAATCAGAGCCATAGTGGAAGTTAAAAAAATGGAGAGAGAACATGATATTAAACTTACCCTTTTTTTTTTTTTTCTAACCTTAAGAATTTCAGATTTCATACAAGAAAAAATATTTGTTTTAATGTAATGATAATGTGTTGAATAAATGAAATTTCTTAAACTTACACTTCTATGCTTTAAAAGTGAAAGAATAAACCTACTTTGTTCTAATTTTATAAACCCACTGTAGTAAATAACTGAATCCTTTTAGTATTGTTCATTTGGATGGCGAATTAACTATGTTGACTCGTTAACACTGTAAAATCATGATACCATCAAAAATCTGTCACCAGTGACCTGCTGAAGGCATCTGGATTTCTAAAGCTCTCAGAATCCACACAAAAGGCTGCCAGACCCTCCAGAGCTCCAGCTTTGCCAGGATAGCAACAGAGAAGCGTTCTCCTGCTCCTAGAGGAGCCGCGCGCTTAGGAGCGATGAAGTGGGTCCTCAGCCACCAGTCTGAGGATGCCCTGAGGATCAGGCAAAAATAAGCCACGCCCTTTAGTCAAAGTTTTGAGCATTACCAGTTTTGGGTCTTCTTCTATTGGAAAACAGGGATATTTAGATTCTTGGCTGTCCCTGTTCCAACTTGGGTTATTAAAGTGCCAAGGACATTCCCTCCTCATAAAAGCAGCAGAAATTGGTGCAGGATAACAATGATGATCAGAATATAGAATTGCTCTTTTGCTGGAGATGAACAGAACTAACTCTGCAGGGTCACTTGTGAAACACTCCTGGGATCTTAAACCTGACACAGCCCAAAGCCTCTGGGGTGCAGGAACTAACCTCCAGTACACTGACAAAAGGCCAACACACAGATTACCAAAAACAACCCACTGCCTCAACACGATCCGCTTGAGATCCCAATGACACTCTTCACAGAATTAGAAAAAAAAAAAAAAATCCCTAAAATTCATATGGAGTGAGAAAGAACCCAGAGTAGGACACAGATTAGGTAGCTCTGTGGTGGTAGAGCCCTCCTTGCCTACCCTGCATGAGGCCCTAGGTTCAATCCCAGCACAAATTAACCTTTAATACACCAATCAAAAGCAAAAAAAGATCTCAAAAAGAAAAGATCTTGAGGAGTCAAAGTAGTCCTGAACAAAACAGCAAAGTTGGGGACAGAACGATGCAGAATTTCAAGTTGTCCTATGAAGCTATAATAACAGAGACAACAGTGTTGGCACAAAGGCAGACATGCAGGTGAAACAGAGCAGAACCCACAGACCCCCAAACCCCTAGACATTTTTAATAAAAGGGCCCAAAACATGTTGGGAACAAAAGCCTACTTGATAATTGGTCCTGTGCACAGTGGATATCCACTTGCAAAAGGCTGACTGACGTAGGTTCTGGCTCTCCCCCTGGACTGCACTACTAAAATGAAACTGGTAAAAGACCCAGGAAGACCTGGCTATAGAAACAGAAACTCGGAAGCTGCTTGAAGATAACACAGGTGAAAGGCTTGAAGCCATACACCTCAGTCACTTTGCTTGTCACTGGGACACAGCACCAGACACCCGCCACTTAACGAGGGAAAGGTTTAGCTAGCTCACAGTCTGTAGGGGTTTCACTCTCTAGTCGGCGGGTTCCAAGGCAGGGGAGCTCAGGAGGTAGGTAAACCCTTCCAGGCCACTGGGCAGTGGCCCGTCTCTCTGGATTCGGGCCTGTCTCCTGACAGTCATAATCAGGTGAGTCTACATAACTCAGGAACCTCCAAAAGCCCCATCTCTGGACGCTGGTGCTTTTGGGGGACATTCACTTATAAACCATCACACCATAGCACAGGCAAAGATGTCCCAAACAGAGCTCAGGTAGCACAGGAAATAGTATGAAGAATCAAAAAGCAAGCGTACATCGAATTAAAAAGCTTTTGCCCAGCAAAGGAAACAATCAACATGTAAGAGGACTTCCTAGAGAATGGGAGGAAGTCCTTGCCAGGTAGTTACTCTTCTAATAGAGAAATTACACTTAGAATGCGTGAAGAACTTAAAAGAAAATTAACCTCCAACACACCAATCAAAAATATAAGCAATGAGTTGAACAGACATTCCTCAAAAGATGTAGAAGTCAGATGTTGGTGGTGCACTCTATAAATCTAGCACTCAGGAAGCTGAAGCAGGAAGATCACTGTAAGTTCAAGGCTAGCCTTGGCAACATAGTGAGTTCAAGGTCAGCCTAAACTGTACAGCAAGATCCTGCTTCAAAAACAAGGAAGAGGGGCCGGCGAGATGGTTCAGTGGTCTAAAGCGCCTGCTTAGGAGGGCTCAGGCAACTGCGGGGACTGCAGTTCGATCCCCGGCACCACATGCTGTGCCAGCGCCACCACCAGGGCAGGCTGAGCC
>PVKN010044191.1:0-10128 GCA_004027915.1 Capromys pilorides
TTGGAGATGACTTCATCATTTATTTGAGACAGGTTCCATTCAAGTTTTGAACCTTTCAATCATGAAGTTAGATTCCATTATTTTAATGTCATCCTTGTCCTGAAATCTTTCCAATGTGCACTTTGTCTACTGCTCAGTCCTATATGAGTTTTTTGGTAGCCCAACAGGTGTATTTTTATGTCAAATTCTTAGGTATTTCAGAGTTAGTAGGTCACTTAACTGATTGGGAACATATTCAGTGGAGTAACAAGATCAATTTTAGGAATGTGCCAAGATAAGGGCAAGAATTCATGCTGGAAACAATAAATATGTAGGCTTGGGAGATAGCTCAGGAGTCTAAGCACCTACCTGACAAGCACAAGTACCCAGGTCTGATCCCTGGTACTGTATGCCTTGCTGGCCACTGGGATATTGGCACTTGCCTGTAATCCCAGTGCTGGGGAGACTGAGACAGGAGAATCACTACAAGTCCAAGCTGCATAGAGAGATCCTGTACCAAATAAAGAAAATGAATAAAATATTTTTAAAGCCAGGCGTGGTAGTGCACGTCTTTAATACCTGCACTTCGGAGGCTGAAGCAGGAGGATCAGTGGGAATTTGAGACCAGGCTAGGCTACAAAAGTGAGCTCAGGGCCAGCCTGAACTGAATAGCAAGACCCTGTCTCAAAAAGACCAAAAAAGGAAAAGGTTAAAAATATAAATATATAAATGTCATATTTTAAAACTTAGGGTGTCATTGTACCAGTCTTCTCACATGAGACCTTGACCTAGATTTCCACTTTTTTAAAATGCATTTAGTACAGGTAATCACTGCACAGGTCAGACTCATAATGATCCTCCCGTTTTCAGTTTCCCATACTCTGGGATTGCAAACATGTGCCACCACGACCAGTCTCATTTGCCATCTCAACGTGACCCAGGAGCAGGGCCAGCACAGCATGAGGATCGAACCCGGGTCCCCTAGCACTTGTTTAAGCATGCACTTTAGTCCACTGAGCTATATGGGTAACCCCAGAGTCTCACTTCTATGATATTTGTTTTTCTCACCTTTACATATAAACTTTAAGGCCTTAGAAGTCAGAAATCATACTTCATACTACTTTATCTCTTCTACAAAGAAATGGTCAGTATCACTCATATAATAAGAACATCTGTCGACCAGTTGATTAGCAAGACTGTTGGTTACGAATACACTTACCAATTAGCATCTGCATAATGCTTGACAACAATCATAAAAGTGTCATCATTAACTATAATGAAAGTAACTCTACTTCAACTACCAAATGTTAGCTTACTTGTCAATATAAAACCATTTCTCTTATTCAAATCCAAGTTGTTCACTGTGAAAAATAAGATTTTCAATTTTCTGTGAATCCAAGGTGATATACAAGAGACATTTTATGCAGTAGAAGGTAGATATTAATGAAATTAGTAGCGAAATCTGAAAATGCCCTGAAAGAAATTTTCAGCAGAGTGATATGATAATGAAGGTAGCATCAAGATATTTTCATATTAGTGGCAGGGCCACACTTAGGAGATTCTAAGGCCAGTGATATTGAAATAATCAATTCTAATGTTATTCATTATTTTCATCTTTAGAATTGTAGCAAGGGTGGGATGTTTCTAATATATTAAAATAGAATTACATTCCATTTATCCTCAAAACATCTTTTGTCCTCTTGTTGTTTATGATGAGAAATGTTGCATTTCTCACATTACCTAATAAAGAAGCAATCACTTGCCATGAATTATTGCTAGAAATGTAATTTATTTCAGGTGTTGGACACATTCGTGGTCTGGGAACACTGAACACTAATAAGCAGAGTAGTGGCAGTCCTAAAAGGACTCTCAAGTAATTTAATCTAGAAATGTTCCAACAGACATTCAAATGACTGCTTGCAGCCTACAAGAGCAAGGACTTTACATTTAGGCCTCATAATTTTGAAGCTTATCCTTCTGCATGCTGTGTATTTCTGTACATCTCAAAAAATGAAGTGAATCAATAGTGAAGCCCTTGCTCAAAAAGACAAAAAAAAAAATGAAGTGAATCAAACAGTACTTTTAACAATGAGGGCAAATGAGTTCAGAGTGACATCAGCTTTTTAGACATTTTTGCTTTTTTGACAATCATAGCAATTAAAAAAAATCTTAGATTCTTGTAACAGCTTCACAAATCAACACACAGGAATAATACTTTGGCCTTCACTTCTATTTTCAATCCTGTTTTCCTAGCAACTTATCTAATCCAACAGAGTGGACACTACACTGTGACTTGTCCTTCCAATTGTAAGCAAATAAAACGTCATTGGAGCCGGTGAGTGACTATGATAGTGAAGAGCCATTGTGGACGCTGAGTGGTAGCTCAAATGTTCCAGTTTTAGGGACAGGCTTTCTGCTCCATCCCCAAGGTTACTGTTATGGTTAATTTTACAACTTGACTGTTGAGGAATATAGAGAACTTGTATCATTATTTCTGGGTGTGTCTGTTAGGGTATTTTTGGAGGCTATTTGTGTATGAGTCAGTAGACTGAGTGAGCAAGATCTGTCCTTGATGCTGGTGAGCAACATAGCCAGCTAAAGATTCTAATAGATTATAAAGGCAGAGGAAAAAAGAATTGATTTCTGTTCTCCTGTAGCCAGAATATTTTTCTACCCTTGGACATCAGAACTCCAGATTCTCTGGCCTTGGGTTCCAGGACCTACATCAGTTACACTTTGAGCCCTCAAACTTTCTCTGGTTCTGAAGTTTTCAGACCTCTACTGAGCCATGCCACTGATGTTTTATGGTTTCCAGCTTTCACACAGTCATCTGTTGTGTGATGTCTCAGCTTCCATCTTTACATGAATTATTCCCTTGACTAAATTGCTTCTCATTTGTCTTGCTATGTACACACAATATTACACATAGCTAAGCATGGTAATCACTAACGTTGATCTCTTAAGCAAGATGGTGTAATAAACAGTAATTACTACTCATTCCCTATGCCAGAGGGTTTTCTCATCTGGAAACCCATTCGAACATAGGGTCTTACGGAGAGAAGAAGGTATATTTGGAGCAGGTGAATATCTCCTACAACTCAATGGGTGCATTTTGTCAAATTGAAACTGTCTCTAATATTAACTGTAAGGAAGCATCTCCCAGTAACTAAAGATTTATGTAAACAACCTCTTCTAATTAGCCTCAAAAGCTCAGAGGGTTTCAATTACAAATTAATATGTAATTTCTTAATCTTTACTTCATTTTTCAAATGGAGGAAACAATACTCGTTTTTGTAAAGATATATATATATATATATATATATATATTTAAATTTTTATTACTTTTAATAAGAAATAACAATAAGAAAATTTCAAAACACGTTAGTAGCACATTCCCAGTAAATGATATAATGTGTTTTGTTGTCCTCGTAGTAGTTATTTAGAGCACAAGATGCAGCCATGCTAATTTTTCTAATCATTATTGGTACAAAAATTTCTTCTCATTGAGCTAAGAGAAAGTAGTTGTATACAGAGTTTAATATTTCATAATTGTAGTGGATTATTGGCAGAACTGGCAATATCAGAAGCTGTTGATTTAAGCCTTTTATAGCTCAGCGTACTAATCTAGCTTTACATTTTATGTCTCATGGCTTAAACTTTGCTGTTCGGTGGTTAAAGGCAAGTTAAAGGAAGACCTGTATATCAGAATATGTGAATATATATATATATATATATATATATATATATATATATATATTCAGATTCATAAAAATTTGCTAGGAGCTCTGATTCAAGAAATTAACATATTAAACATCTTTCTCTTCTTTCTTTCAGGAAACTTACTTTGAGACTTTTTATATGGGTTTTCATTCACCTTATTTGTATGTATACATAATTATATGTTTGTATTTTGATATAATGATTTTATTTATCTTAATAAAATGTCATTTACTGCAATGGAACAGAAACAGTCTTCTAGTGATTTGCAAAGTACCATCAATCATGTATGATGAATCTGTTCACTTTGGTAGTCAGTATAGAAAGCATGGTTCTGTCAGTCAATCGTGTAGATTAGAGAAAATTAATCAATTTACATGAACTTTAGTGTATATATTGCAAAGACTGAAAATTAATATGTAGACACTATAAGTTCTTAAGCTTATTTATTAGTAGATGATACCGATGCTCATTAGAAATGTTTATGTTTATATTTATTGAAAATTTTAAATTATATAACATCTTAGAAATCAAATATTATGTTGATCTTTTTTTTTTTTATGGCCAGCTTAGCCTGACGTGGGGGTGTGGCTGGCACAGCATATGGTGCCAGGGACCAAAACATGGTCCCATGGTTGCCTAAGCTTGCCTCTTTAGACCACAGGGCCATCTTACCAGCATTGTGTTGATGATCATAGGATGAGAAAAAATTTTGTCATTTTTAGGTTAAGAAAAGTACAAATTAAGGGTGTCCCAAATCTCAACTATTTGTAATTTGGTGAGTTAGAAGCAGAGGAGGATTACTATAAAATTTCATTGCATCACAGATAAACATTTCCAAAGTTCCTGAGATTTATTGTCCTTGAAAGTAGAATTGACCAAAGAGCAAAGTAAAAACATAGTTTAACAGTAAGTAAATGCCAAGAATTGAGATTAAGAGGCTAAAATACTTTCTTAGCTATGATTTCATAGTATTTTTAGGAGTATTATATGTAGGCATATTTTGCATTTTACATGTTACAAGAATGAGGCTCTGATGATGAAAGGAGTTATGCAAGGTCACAAAGAAATGATTGTCAGAGGTAGAACTTGAAGTAGGTACATCAGATTCATAATATTCTGCTTCAATTTTCATTTCTTGTTGTGGAGTACTGAGTGATAAAACTTAATTTCCTTTCAAATAAAGTCTTAACTTTTTCATTTCCTATTAAATAATTTTTTGACCAAACTATCCATGAACTCTGCATATTTTAGGTGTTATTTTGTTTAAGAAACACTTCTAGATATGTGTCTAGGATTTTATCTTGGTTACCACTAATATTTTATGATTGCAGTCATCATCACTGAATATATGGGAATTCAATGGTAAATGAAATGACCTCACATTCCTATTTGTTGCAAATCTCATTATCTAAATAACTAATCATTCACACATATACATGAAATGGTAATGCACTATATGCATCAAAGTTACAGAGCACAAAAAGATTCTGTACTAGGGAGAGTTGACAAAATCATGCAAGTCAGTGAAGTCCTTTTTCAGGAAATGATTCTTGAGCAGATTTTTGAAAATTTAGCTATTGCTAACAAGAATATAATGGAAAGCATGAGCACTCAATTGGATTAAGTAACACAGTGAGCTTAAGGGACTTTTAAAAGGTCATATGTTTAAAGGAGAAGGGATGAGATGAATAGGAGATAAGAGGAGGGACAATTTAGACAGAGTCCAGCGCATTTGTGACTTATAGGTTGTGTTAAGTACTTCTTTTTCTACCCAGAAATCAATAGGTATAGCTGTATTTACCAGGGACTTTGACATAATCAGGTTCTGATTTTGAATGGTAATTGTGGTTGGAGTGCATAGAACAAAGTGGAAGAGTGTCAGCTGTTGGTACAGGTAGAATAGGAAGGTGATTGTTGCAGCACTACAGGTAAGACAAAGATTTTGTACCTAGAGACATACTAGTTGAGATGGGATTAAGTGCAAACTTGAGAAATTTTGAGGAGACAGCATGAATAAGGCTATGTGAAAGTTGGGTATGGAAATGAGGGAGAGGGATAATTTCACAAATAATGCTTGGCCATTGTTTGGTGATGGTTAAATAGTTACCAATGAATGGGATCATGATTTGGAGGAGTGAAAACAAATATTTCGGTATGAGGACTTGAGGAAATTTTGAGACATTCAATAGAAAATATTTAGGAAGCCGAGGGCCAGCCAAATAGCTCAGCAGATTAAAGCACCTGCAAGCAGGACCAGAGTTGGGAGGTTTTGATCCCCAGGCCTGCCATGCCGGGCCCCATCCTCGGCACATTCTGAGATGGCAATTGAGACTGGGCGTGGTGAGAAGTGCCTGTAATCCCAGCTATTGTGGGCTGTAAACAGGCCGATCATTATAAGTCCAATCTAGTAGTGAGACCCTGAACACCCTATAGACCTTTCCCTAAAATACAAAAAAGAAAAAAGGAGCAACTGGATGGATATGTTTAGATAGATATGCAAGTACTCATTTGTTTATCATCTGCACAGATAAGGAAAGTTATATTATCATAATATAGTCTAAGAGAGTACATTGTGTGAAGATAGGTCTTACAATATAGTCTTTAAGAAATCCAACAGCAATATACCAGATACAGGAATATATGGTTGCCAAGGAGATACAACAGAAGACAAACTGGGAGTTCACTGTATCTCAAGAGGAAAATATTTCAAGAAGCCAATGACACTAGGTACCATGGAAATGCCAAGTAAAATGAGAACTGAAAAGCATCCTTTGACTTCAGCTATATGAAGTTCATTGGAGACTTTAATGACAGTTGTTTCTATGGATTCACAGGGCTGGAATACAAACTGAGGAGAGCAGAGAAACAAAACAAGGTTAGATTAACTACTCTCTAAAGTCCCTTGAATTCTAAGTTACTATGATGTAGGTAAGCAAAGTACCATTTATACTGTTGCTTGTCACTCTATTTTGTCATTGTATCTGCTATTTATTTTTACTCTTTAAAATAAAATTTTAAAATTTGGAAAAATACTATGATATCATTCCATTCTACTGACCTTTATCACAAGTTACCTACTCATCCTGCTGCCATTTAATAATAACATATTTCTGTTGTGGAAAGAAATGTTTGGAAGAGTGTATGATGTAAGTATACAACCTTAAATCTGAATTCAATCTTCTTTTTCTACTTTTACAGCTATATTTTGGGAAGATACTGGAGTTTAAAAAAACTCAAATGATTTTCCCATGTAGCACCAACTGAAGAACAATATTTCAAGGAATTGATTTCATTTTTTTTGGGTCAGGACTGCACGGATAACATCAGGTTTAGAGTTCCCATGTGAATGAATATGAAAGTGCATACACTTGAAGTTGCAGTCCAGGAATGTCTCACACTACAACACAGTGATTTTCTTTTAAATTAAATAACTTTTCCTAGGCTTTGAGAATTAAAAAATACATCCAAAGAATTGATTTTTATATAAGCAGAATGCATAGACGCTGCTACAATATCTAAAATGTGATACCAATATTCTCATTTTTTTTTTCCTGTGGCCGGCTCAGTCTGCCCTGGGGTTGGGGCTGGCACAGCATGTGGTGCCAGGGATTGAACAGTGGTCCCTGAGGTTGCCTAAGCTTGCCTAAACAGGTGCTTTAGACCACTGAACCATCTCACCGGCCCCAATATTCTCATTGTCTTGATGGCATAGAAATCTAGTAAAAGAGCACATAAATTCTTGCTACTCCAAGTGTGATCTGTGGACAAGTAGCATCAACTTAGGTAAAAACTTGTTAGAAAAGTTTCAGACCCTAATTCAGACCCCAGTTCAATATTAGAATTTGTGTTTAGAAACAGGACATTTAGGTGACTTGCATTAACATTAAAATAATGTCATTTTTTCCCCTCACAATCTTTGGAACTTTTTGTTACTTTGCTGCAAAATTTAAACTCATCCAAGGACAAGTTATTCATTTTTGGACTAAAAAACTAATGATATTATTTTGTGTTAAAATTAAATCCAGTGGAATGTCGATGTGATGAATGAGAACTATTTAACAGACAAAATGTAAGTTACTCAGTTAATGGTAGGATCTGCAATTTTTATTTCGTTTTCCCAAAAAACTGTTAGTATGTGCATTGAGCTATGTATCCTTCCTCTTTTCATTAACACTTGTGAATTTAATTTGAGAGAGCAGGGTTACTCTGTGGTTTTGTACTGGATGTATAAACATCCACTATTTGCAGTCTCTTTTGCCTATAGAAAAGTTTTACATTTCATTTCACAGCCCTCTGTGGTGATTAGAATCTGGGAGGGGCAGATGAAATGACCCTCCCAGTGTCACTTTGCCTTGTTCCTTCTCTAACATGGAGCCCTGTTCTAACCTTTAACCAGGGCAGAAAAAAGATTGCTACTGCCCCCTGCTGGCCCGCTGTCTTTTGTCCCCTTCTCTGCACATCTGTGACTTGAGAACACCCCGAGATTTTGAGCAACAGAAGAAAGCTCAGAGGAAGGGGCTTTCCTTATTAGCGAGGTAAAGATAGCCTTTGAGAACAAGCAGCTAAAATCAGACTAAAACACTTAGGAGGGGAGGAAAGCATAAAAGGCTTCTAAATTAAATGATCGATCCTCGTGAACCTTTTTCTTTACATGAGCTTCTCATCACCAAGGAAATGCCCCTTCTTTTTCAGCACGAGACTTCTCTTTTGCCTCTGGCTTCCACTGTCAAGCAGCGAACTACCCACACCCTTGTTACAATTTCATTACTCTGGAGCCTGTTTTCTTTTTCCACATTTTTCTATCTCCGCACCTAAACCTTATTCCCTGTTCTTTCTGCTTCAAACTCCGTCCCACCCAGCCATAGGCAGACTAATATTTCCAGGAGCTCAGACCCCAGGCGCTCTCACCCTTTCCGTCTTCCCCGAACTCAGTTCTCCCCCTGACATTATCGCACCCCCTTGTCAAGCGACCAGTCACTTTTCCTTGGAAAGGCAGGCAAGTCCCCTCTTGATTGCCTCTCCCCGACCCCCGCCCCAAGCTACTGAAAAAGGAAACATGCGCACTTCAGAGCTAGGAGCTGTCCGAGTGCTGAAATTTATAGGCTGGGTAAAATCACGTCTCCGTCTCTTTCTGTAGCCCTCATTCCAGCACAGGAGCTCAGCAAATTTCCCCTCTTCCCTCAAAACACTTTAGCACGCAGAGTCTTTTCTTTTCCCTCGTTTACAACTTCTTTTAAAAAGATAACATTTTCCCGAGAAAGGGGCTTTTTTAAACAGAAAGGTTATAAAACAAAAGCCACAGCAACCCGACTTCCAGCATGGCATTGTCACCAGCCCCCTTTGCATGGTGATTCGATTAAGGTAGCAGGATTTTTTTTTTTTATCATCAAGGAGAAACAGCTGGGAATTCATCAGTTCTGAGGCTTTGTCTTTCCTGTGCTAACTGATGGTCCCGAACCTCGGTTTGACCTGACCATGATGCCCAGGATTGGCACTTTTTGTTTTTTCTCAGCAAACTGTACAGCCCCAAATTTCTTTTTGATTTTCAAGGAAACTAGATTCCTGCCAGATTTTGAATCTGGACAATAAATAGATACTTTGTCTAGCTTCTTTTTGGAATCATTTCGGGATATTTTCCACAAGCATCACAGAACCAGGAATGAACCGGCAGCTAGTGAACATTTTGACAGTCTTGTTTGCATTTTTCTTAGAGACGAACCACTTCAGGTAGGTAAAACGACTTTGCATGCTGATGTTTTCTAGATGAAAACTGGTTGAGAGTGAGAGTGTCATGCAATTATCTGTCTTTTCTATGCCCTGGGTCATTTAATTTAATTTTGTAAAGGACAGTTAAAATTCTTTTGTTCATTTAAAAAGCTTAATTATAGTGGGGAGGGAACAAATTTTTACAACAGTAAGTTTTATGTTGCATATCTGAACTCTATGTATTTTAACACATATTTTCAAAGCCAATGTGATATTAAGGTAGTCTATGAGTTGCATGCTCTTCGTCTTTCTATATAAGGACGATATTTTTGCTCTCAAATTCTTCCAGCGATCACTTAAAGATATTATTGAATGTCATGTTTTTCACATGATAGAAACAGTTGTATTAATTTGTCCAGAGTAAGCTCATCTTACATAAAATATACAAGAACCCTAATTCTCAGCCAACTTGGAACTTCTATTATATTTCATCAACTAAGAAGGAGAATATTATGAGAACTGAAATTCAAGAATTTTCTTGGAACTTCAAAAATGTATTTTTATCAATTTCTACTATTAAGTCTGTTGGAAATTGGATACTTACCAATATTTAAATATGATATTTTGTATTTATGGCTGTATGACCAAAGAAGTGTACAAAGTTAAAATGGTGAGAAATAATTATGTGTACAATTTCTTTTCTACATAATTGAAAAATTGCCA
>PVKN010044192.1:0-10128 GCA_004027915.1 Capromys pilorides
GGAGAGCGTAGTGGGGGAGGGGCAGCAGCGTGGGTGGGGGAGGGCAGCAGCAGGAGGGAGAAGGCCTGGGCTGGGCCAGATAGCTGAGCCTGATGCTTAGGGCTTCCTAGCCTAGGTATTAAATAGGAACATAGAAGAACGGCCAACCATCCGCAGGTGAAAGCCGCAGAGCACGGTTTTTAAAAGCAAGCCAGTAACACTCAGTCGTGTGTCCAGGTTTACAAACCCTGTCCGTTAATCAGAGCAGCAAATTTGACAATGGATCGTATATCGAAATTCGTGTGTCAGCTATTCTTGTTTTGAAAATCTGTAACACATGTATTATTATTGCATGGTACCCTGTTTCTGTCTTTGTTTCTGATTTTTGTTCTCGTTTCTGTCTTTTACTTTTCAAAATAAAATAAAATTATAATAATGAAAAAAAAAAACAAGCCAGTGGAAACATCACTCGGCTTCAGGTCGTCACCATCATTTCATTTTCCAGTCCCTGTTTGGTCCCAGGTGGGTGCAGAGCCGCTGTCCCTGGAGAGAGCTCTGCCTGGCTCTGCTGTCCCTCCAGGCGACCCAGCCCCGTCCCGCTGTGCCCATGGCCCTGCTGGCCGTTAAGCTGGTTTCGAGCGGCCTAATTGCTGTTTTGGGCTGTCCTGAGCAATTCTCACTCAATCCATCAGGCGAGCTGCGTAGCAGATGCAGTTTGGGCGCTGCGATGGATGAAGGCGGGACTCAGGCTGTCTTCACGTGCGTGTTTTCCTAAGAGAAATGTGTAGGTGGTGAGCATGTGTGTGCGTGTGCGAGCGTGTGTATGTGTGCGTGCCTGCGTGTGTGTGCACGTATGTGCATGCTCAACACAGCACATTTACCTTTCAGTTGATTCTCTGAGTTGGCAACATATTGGTTTCTCTTTGTTTAACTTGGAGCCACTATTAAAAATGAGCTGGAGTGCCAAAGAAGCAGGCATGTATTTTCAATATTTGCATAAAAATTGAGCTATTTCATTTTGAAAGCGGCCCTTGCAGAGGCTTCTGAGGCCCAGGAGAGGGAACCCGGGCTGCCCAGCCGTGGTGGTCACCACTGTCCCAGCTCCCCTCCTGGCGCTGGCCGTGGCCGTGAGTACTGTGGAGTGCTCCTCATCACTGTGTGCTCTTCTAGAGCTTTCACTCACTTGAAGATAAATAATTACAATGTCTTTAATTTCAAAGTCATATTGTGAATAAATTTCATACCAAGAAGCATTTTTTTTTTTTAAAGAAGTTGAAAATTTTCATTTCAGCCTCTGGATTTCTACCTCAGCTCTTGCGCTTTTGACTGTGTGACCCTGACCCGCTCAAGTTCTCTAAGCCTCGGTTTCTTCAACTGCAAAAATAATAATAAAAAAGTAACATACTGAGAGATTTTAGGACATTAGGAGGCATAATACATCCTGCAACTCTTTTGTGTCCCATGTCATGCTATTATAATATCAATTAGGCTTTCCTCCATGAGTTCTCAGATTTTAGAGTAAAAATGATCCTTAAAGTATTATCTGTAGACTTAATTTTCCCACTTTATCTTCAAAGTTTTCAATAAGTCCATGTTGTAGCTAAACTCTTTACCATGAGGGCTTGGGCAATAGATTGGAAGTCTAAGTGCCTGCCTGAGAAGCCCAAGGTGCCGGGTTTGATCCCTAGTACCACCTGGAGTGCTGTGCTGGCTCTGAAACCTGGTGTGGTGGTGCATGGCTGTAATCCCAGCACCTGGGAGGCTGGGACTGGAGGATCACCAGGAGTTTGAGCTGCATAGTGAGATCCTGTACCAAATAACAATAATAATAATAATAATAATAATAATAATATTTAATTTAAAGAATAAAATCTTTAGCCTGAAGCCAGACGTCTTGCTGTGAGCCCATAAGCTCTATGTGGAGACCTAGAGTGGGGGTGGCTGCGCTGGGGATGGCTGTGCTGGGAGTGGCTGCACTGGGGGCGGCTGCGCTGGGGGCAGCCGTGCTGGGGGACCGCTCGAGCAGCCGGCCAGCCTCGCTTGCAGAGCCACAGTGAAAGCTTCGGCAGGTTTATTACTCACGCTCAAACTAGGAACTCGGTTGCACTTCTCCACCCACTTGCTGTCACCTGATCTGATCTTGCTGACAGCAGACCCTCTGTGCAGCGCCGTGTCTTAGTCACTTTTCTGTCATTACTGGGACAAATACCTGCCACACACGCTTAGGGGAGGAAAGGTTTATGTAGCTCACAGTTCCTGGAGGCTTCAAGACCCGCTTTACAGGGACTGGAGGAGGAGCTGGGGCACTGCCACATCCAGATGATCTGCTCCATACCTGGGCTCGAAACCGCCGCCTTGGATGGGGTACAGGGCCCTGACAGCGTGTGCTGTCAGTTTAAGGGTCCTCGCCCCTCTTGGCCAAGCCCCCTCAAGCCCCGCCCCTCTAGCGTCTCCCCGGCAGCCTGTCCCTGCTCTGGCCAGTCAGGCTGTGGACGCCTTCCTTTGGCCCTCGGTCCCTGGCTCTGTGAGAGGCTCACTCAGCCTCCGCTTGTCCTGCGTCAGCCGAGCTCCTTAGAAGGGTGCCGCTCAGGGATTTTGGTGGCCGTCCCTGAAACTGCAAGTGCTGGGTATCTTCTTATGGTAGTTTGTGGGTTACAGGGTTTGGAACACAACACCCCAGCAGGACTTTTCCTCTTACTGAAGTACCCCACATGGGAGATCACTGGATGACCACGTGCAATGTGGACTATGGGCACCACGTGGGACGCCTCCTGGAGGTCCCAGTTCACTAGGACACGTTTCCAGCAGCGATTCTAGTCTTGGCTTCTCATTCTCCCCTGGGTGTAGCCCACTGATTCTGGTACAGGGTTTGGTCTCTTGCACGCTAGCTAAGGTGATAAACTACAACTTACAAAGCTGGACGCGATGTATACCGAGGACCACAGCTCCTGAGAAGCAGAGAAAGTTCAACTCAAGCCAGGGAGAGTAAAAGTGGCTGGAACAGAGATGCACAAAAGCCTGTGGAAGACAGAGAGCAGCTCCGTGCGTGCCCACGTTTGGTGGCAGAACTGGTGAGGTGAGGGTGCCCAGGCAGAGTGTTTGGATTTGGGAGGGGGGTAAAAGAGACCCACGTTTGACTGTGGTTGTGGTTATAGAACTCGGTCAGTGTGCTGGACTCTACTGAATCTTATGTTTTACCTTGGTCAATTGTATCAAAAGTTGAGTTTTGCTTTAATAAAGTTGTATTTTTTAAGGTATGCTATAATACTAATTCCCCAAGATGAATATAATCATTGTGTAACATAAACTAAGAAATGAAGACACTATGAACAAAACATCCATGGCTATTCAATTTCCATTTTATTAGTACCAACTTTTAGTAACCTTTCTATTTTTGTACAGTTTTGCATTTATTTGAATTTTTAAATTAATTAGAAAAGGTTTTAAAATAAAATAATTGCTGATTACTGGGTTAATAATGCCTCCTAGTTATTATTGTCAGTTGATAAGGCCCATATTCAGCTTAAACAAATGAGACAAATGGTGTGATTTCAGAGTTCCAGGAAGATCTCATCACTCTCCCAGAGATTTTCTGGGGTCTGGAACAAATACCCATATTCATTTGTTTTTTAAACAAAGGACCAGGATAATGAAGAAAAAGCAGGAATCTGGGAAGGAAGTAGATTTCTAAATTGAAAGAAGAGTAAGGAAAGGCATGGTGAAAATCATAGGCAAGCATAAGGCATGTGATGGTGGTGGGCAAAGGACTTTCAGTTCTAGTGTAAGTGGAAAAACAGATGTTTTTGAGTGAAAAATGGCAGAAAGTGTTCACAGTACAATAGATGTAAACCTTGCCTTCAGCAACACCAAGAGGGCGTTGGGGCATAATGGGGCAGAGAGTTTGTACGTGCTGAAGAGTACTAGTTCAAACCGCACTACAAATTGTTTAATGTGAGCCACAGAGACCACAAAGAAAGCCTCTACGTAAGGTGCATAGAAGACAGGAGGAAGGGACCACAGCACAGCAATATAAACATCTTCAGAACTCAGAGGAAGACCGAGAAATACAAGAGAAGTGGAATAGGATGATAGCAACACACAGGAAGCCACTAACAGAACGGCAGGAATGACACTTTCCCTCCCAGCACTTACTTTAAATATGTTGGATTAAGCTCTTCAGTTGAAGGAAGGAGAGTGACTGAATGGATAGAAAAATAAGGTTTGAGTCTACTATTTGGAAGACTCAGATTTAAATGCACATAGGTGCAGATAGCAAAGAGATGGGGAAAAATATAACACACAAATAGTAAGCCAAAGAGAGCACAAGGCAGGCTGTTGTTACGCCAGACAAAACAAAATTTAAACCAAGAATTGGAAGACGCGAAGAGGAGCAGAAAGTGCTCATAGTGTAGGACGTGTGTTCACGATAGAAAATTGAAGCTTAAATTTTTAAAAATCCTTGCAGTAAAAGACACGTTGGAATCAACCTTCTCCCAAGCAGTCCCCGTTCTTCTTGCCTTTTTTCAGGAGCAGCTCTGGATGTCCTCTTCCATGAGGTCTTTATGAAGAATCACACAAAATAACAATGCAAAGTGTGCCTGTGCCAAGGGGCATCCAGCAGAAAGGCAGGCTGGGAAAACATCACAGCATGTCTTGGTCCACCCCAGTCACCAGGTCTGGCACCCTGTGCTCCTGGCCGATGCACAGAGTCACAGCGACCTTGAAGAGGGGGTGTTTGCAATCCATTCAGGATGTCCAAGAAGCCACCACAGGTCAAGTAACAGAGCTCCAAAGGGAGCAAGGGGTCTGCACAGTAGGTGAGAAAAAAGGTCCCAAAATGCATGAGAATGTGGACATTGCTTTAAATATCTTTTTTAGCCACAAATTAAACTAGAAGTCAACTATAGAAGATAAGCTGAAACATTCTCCAATAAGTGGGAATTTAAGCAGTGATTAGGCAGTAAGTAAAGCAAAAAAAAAAAAAAAGAGAAAAATTAGAAAACATTGAGATGAATGAAAACGGAAAAACGATTCACTAAAACTTGTCAAATTCATCACAAGCAGCAATAAGAAAAAAGTTAATAGCAATAAAAATTCATATTGAAAAATTCTAAAGAGCTTATATCTATTCTGAGAAAGTAGAAAAAAGGAAATAAATTAAATCAAAAGTTACCTGAATATAAGAAATAATAGAAATCAGAGTAGAGGCAGAGACTAGACAAAAAAGGCAAACGTGAATAAAACTAAGAATTGGTATTTTAGTTTTATGTTTATTGATTTTTTTTTTTTTGTATAGGGTCTCACTGCGCAAGTTGGCCTCGTAGTAATCCTCCTGTTTCCAGCCTCTCAGGGTGGGGATTACAGGCCTGCACCACCACACCTAGACTAGAACTGGATTTTAGAAGACAGAAATCCCAACCCTTATCTAGATCCATTTCGATGTTCTAGAGCAATAGGAAAGGAAAGGAGGGTGAAATTCAGCAGAGAAAAAGATGAGGCATTACAACAGATGTTACAGAAATAAACATGAATATAAGAGAACACTATGAAATTTGTATAACAGATTTCACAATTTAGAAAGGTGGACACATTTCTAGAAGTGTGAAATATGCCCAGACTAAATCATAAAGAAATAGAAAGTGAACAGACTTTTGACTACTATAGAAAGGAAACTGTATGTGTAATGAAATTCTTTCTAGCAAAGAAATGTCAGAATCAAATGGCTTTCCTGGGGAATTCTACAAAATGATTAAATAAGAATTACTTTAAAACCTTCCTAAATGTTTCCAAATGTTTGAGGAGGCAGAGTTATAAATTCATTTCATGTGACCTGAGTGGCCTTGACACCAAAGACAAAGCTACAAGTAATCTACAGGTCACCATCTATGATGAACATAGAAATACAGAACCTCTCAACAAAATGCTAACAGCTCCAATTGCACCACAGGTGAGAGGAATTATTGGCAAGGCTCTCGTAGGATTGGACTCTTGGATATGAGATTAGTTTAACCTATGGATATCAAATAATGTAATACATCATTTTGTACAAGAAAAGATTAAGACTACGTAGTTGTCTCTATAGATATTTTAAAACACATTTCGTAAAATTTAGCATTCCTTTATAATAAAAACTCTTAACTGTCTAGGGATAGAAGGCAATGAGTTTAAGGTCATAGGGCCTTATAGGAACAGCTGCGAGCACCACAGTGCCCAGGGCAGCAGTCTGAGCAACTGCCTGACAGGCCAGGTGCGGGTGCAGGTGGGTGCTCTCCCGCATCCTGCTGGACAGAAGTGTGTAGAGAAGATGAAGAGACAGATGCTATCCAAATTATTTTCACAGAAGATATGGTCATCTATGCAGAAAACTAAAGTGTCTGCTATAATACTCTGTTATTATTAATAAACAACTTAGTAAGTGTGCAAAAAATGACCTCATCAACTTTATAAAACAACATAAATTTTTTCTTAAAAAGAAAACACAAAGTCAGTTTAATTTCTCGACATGAGAAATCAATCTCATTTATGCAGTAACATTGAAGAGAAAAATAATTGCCAGTAAACTAGCATAAAAAGCAGAAATAGATTCTCCAAAACTTCAAAGAAACGAAAATTTACACGTACAAAGCAGAAGATATGCTATGCTTATTGATTGTAGATAATATTGTTAAAATGCGCAAAACACTCAAACTACTAATTCACACAATCAAAGCAATGCTTACAAAAACTTTAGTGGCATTTCTATGCTACCAAAACAGAAAAATTTCCTCCAAGCCACATAGAGCCAGCAAGGACTCCAAGCACCTGAAATGATTTTGAGAAAGTCTGGAAGCAACATGTTGGGTAGTTTCTAAACATATTACAGAGATGTCATAATCAAAGCAGCATGGCTTCTGCGAAATGCACAGGCATGTGGACCATTGTAACAGGGTAGACACCAAAGAGATGATACAATCTGCATAAATCCTGCTAGTGGTGAGCCCCTATACAGCAGAAAATGTCATGTCTTTAAAAAATGACGCTTAGAAAACTGTACACCCTCATGTTAAAGTTTAAAGTTGGGCCCTTGTCATATACTATGCACAAAAATTAACTAAAATTGACTTTGTGATATGAAAACTTGAAACTACAGCATTTCCCACAGAGAATCCTGGAAAATCCTTCATGAAGTGGCATCAAAACCCCAAGTAATGGAGAGGGGTTGCATCAAACTACAGTGCCTCTGTGAAGCAAAAGACAAGCTGACCTAGTCAGAGGGCATGATGGGCAGCCAGGCCCTCAGGGCCCTGACCCAGGAAGGCCACAGGGAGGAGCTTGCAGCTCAACAATTAGCTAGACTCTATGGGTAAAAATTAGAAAGCGGGTATCTCTCACTGCAAAGGCCCTGTGCTATATACCCAGTATGAGAGAGAAAATAATATTTTACTGGCCAAAAAGACTACATAGAAATTGTTTATAAACTGTGTCAGTTAGTTTTATCTCATTGCTGAGACAAAATAGCCAACACCAAAAATCAAGGAATGAAAGGTTTGTTTACCTCACAGTTTCTGAATGTTGTGTTCTATAATCATCAGGCTCCAAGGCAGGGCAGCGTGGCCTGGGGCAGCAGTTCCAGGTGGCAGCAGACAGCAAAAACACCTCCTTCTCTCCCTGATAGTTTTCAATTTGCTTGCCCTCAGATAGTTACAGCATTCACACCATCTTCCTGTCCCGCACATGCTCAGGATGTTGATGAAGTGAGGACCCTGGGCCCCTGCTGAGTCAATTAAACTTCTAAACTTTTCAGGTTGACACAGTGGGCAACATCCCAGAACAGTAAGGGCAGGTCCTCTCTACTCTGGCATTTAGACCTGCTAAGTGATTTAGTTTAGCCTCTACTTGTCAAGTTGACACAATGTGCCAACCCTAACAATACCCTTCTTGCCAGTGTGGCAACCAGACACATTTGTTTGAACCAGTTTCCAGATACACAGACATGCTTTTACCCTTGAATAGCTTAAACATTATAACACAGATTTATCCTCCTTAACAACCAGTATTAAGTCTACCAATATTATACTACATTAGAACCAGTGCCCAGCCCCTCAAATATACAATCATGTCCCTTTAAGTAAAAGCACTTAATCCATCTCTAAGAGTTGTCACAGTCTCACATTGGCTGAAAAGTCATGAGGTGTGCTGCCCTCATCCCGGGTGCTGCATAAGAAAGGCAATGAGGGGCTGCTTTGCTGGATGTCTTTAGGGTATAGCAGGGGTCCCCACAGGACTGCTCCCTCAGAAGGGGAAGGGGTTGGTGGGGAGCCCTGTGCCTTTTTCTTAAATGCTTCATTTATTGTTGAAAACAATGCCCAAAAGCACAATGCTAGTCACGAAGTCCTTCAGATGTGGAGTAACAAGAATGCAGTTCTGGGCATGCTTTAAAAAAAGTCCAAGTCACAAGCCTCCTCCAAAATCTATGGCAAACTGCTAACTGTGAGTCCTTGAACAAATGAAAAGTTACACACTTTCAACATTCAATAGTACAGGATTAACATTTTCATTCCAAGAGGTACATACAGCAGGATACCAAGCACTGGGACCAAAGCAAGTTCAAAATCTAGCAGGGCCAACATTAAGTCCTGAAGCTTTAACATGCAGTGTCTGAGGAAATCTGTGGCAGTTTTGAGCTCCCAAGGGCTTGGGTGACTCTGCAGCTGTGGCACTTCATGGAGAACCGCAAGAGAGAAGCTCCAGGCTCCAGACAGATGGATGAAGAGCCAAGGAAATGTGGATTACCCGGATGTGACCAGCACCTTGTGCAGACAGGTAATGTGTTACCTGTGAATGCCACGGGTTTGTACAAATAAATGAAAAGTAGCCAATAGTAAATAATCCTCCAGCCCTGCAGCAGTGGCTAGCAGGCAGCCAGGTAGGAGAGGTGAGCTGTGGGGCTCTCTGGCACGCCCCTATTGGGAGCCTTTGC
Organism: Capromys pilorides; assembly: GCA_004027915.1. Taxonomy (NCBI): domain Eukaryota; kingdom Metazoa; phylum Chordata; class Mammalia; order Rodentia; family Capromyidae; genus Capromys; species Capromys pilorides. The sequence goes on from PVKN010044192.1 coordinate 8,939, forward strand.
TTAGAAGGTTCACGGCCAGCACGAAGCTGGCGGCGCCATGAAGGAACTCCTGGAAGCCAAAACTCTCGTTCAGGAGCAAACGGCCTTCCCTGCAGCAGAGCATCATGAACCCTGAAAGGGAGACGGACCCGCACCCTCCTGGCGGCACTGGGGAGCGAATCCGCACCCTGCACCCCGTGTGCCCCCTGCTCACTGTGGGCGCAGCGCACCCCAGAAGCAGAGCCCCTAAAGCGGAGCTCAGGGGCTGAGCAGCAGAAGCGGTGCCCACTGGCCAACCCCAGAGCCGCAGCGAGAAGGAGGCGGGGCGCACCTGCAGGGAGGCCACCGGCGCCCTCAGAGCCGGCCCTGCAGTGTGTCTCTGGAGGTGACGGCCCAAAGCCTCCGGCTCCCTTTCGGGCTCCTTGGTGGGCCCCAGACCAGGCGGCTGCAGGCGCGCTGCTCCTCTAGGCACAGATGCCCACCTGTGAGCAGGACGTGCGAGCGGAAGCAGGGGGCGGGAGCAGCTGGAGGAGCCACCCTTAGGAGCACTGTCCTCTGAACCCTTCTGGAAATCTGCCCTGAGTGAGTGACCTGCTGCGGCTCCACGAGGCAAGCGCGGTCAAGCACGGAGTGCAATGTTTCTTATTATTTTCTGCCCGTGTCTCTTGTCTTCTCTCTTTTGATTTGCGCCTGTGGCCGGGAATGGAATGAAGTGAGAGAAATGAAAAGCAAAATCTTACTTAAAAACAAACAAACATAAACCTATATATTTCTAAGCCTCTCAGCCGCCAGCAATGGCTCTCTGTTTTGTTCTGTGTATTGGGCTTAATTGTCGTTTTCAGTGCTGTAGATCAGAATGGGCTCCTCTGTGCTGATTTACATCCATAGCTGTTTTTATTTTATTTTGAGGCAGGATTTGCGTCAGTGGCCTGGTGGCCCAGGCTGGACGTCAACTCGTGACCCTTCCTGCCCGGCAGCCCCCGGGTGCGGCCCGAGCTGCGCAGGGCTCCGGGAGCCCGTCTCCCTGCGGCTTTCCCCAGGCTGCCTGCCTGTGCCTGCTCTCAGAGGTCTCCATGCTCTTGGGATAAGGCCTTGGTGTCCGGCGAGGGAAAGAGGAAGAACAAGACGAAGCCACGACAAACCACGCGGCTCTCCATGTGGGCGCACGTGTGTGGGCACACATATGTGTGTGTGTGGGCGGCGTGTGATGT
>PVKN010044193.1:0-10127 GCA_004027915.1 Capromys pilorides
GCACAAAGAGTTGACTGCTCTAAAATTCAAGACATTTAAATATACCTTGTGAAATAGCTATTTTTTAAATGTCTAATTTAGTATGTACTAAATCAAAGTATTTTGTTTTTAATTTTATTTATTTTTGATATAGGGTCTTGCTACACAGTTGGGACTCATAATGATCCTCTTGTCTCAGCCTCCCCAGCACTGGATTACAAGCATGCCCCACCATGCCCAATTTAAAGTATCTGGTTTTTAAAAATATTCTGAAACAAATTAAAGTTTCAAAAAAGCCTTTAAAAATCTTTTTTTTTTTTTTTCCTTCTCTGAAGAGGGTTGGCACCATTTATTTGCGGAAAATACCTTAGAGAACATCCTTTTATTCAAAGGATTTCAAGGTACAGCATCTGATAAAAGAAAGTTACATTCTAAAGCCATTAAACATGAATAGTAGATAGTATAATCTGAAAAGCATCAGGAAAATTCCTCCAAACCTAAAAGTATCTTTTTATTTTCTTTTAATTGTTTTGTGGGACTGGGGTTTGAACTCACCACCTTGCACTTGTCAGGCAGGCACTTGTGCCACAGAGCTATCTCCCTGGCCTCTAAAAGTATCTTTTTAAAAGAATATTTTGCAACAGGTGGAACTTTATCTCAGAATTTCATTCCTCTAGATTAAGAAAAGGTCCTTTCTTTAACTTTATTGGGCTGGGGAGATAGTTCAGTAAAATAAGCACTTGCCTGGCAAGCACAAGGGCCTGTGTTCAATCCCCAGTTCCATAAAAAATAAGAATAAAAAAATAAAAAAATTAAAATAAATTTTATTGGTACAATTTTGATATACATAGTGATTGCATTCATCAGGGTATTTGCACCTATATATACCTTGATTCTTCTCTTCCCCCATTCCCCTCCTCTCCCTTCAATCCTTCTTCCTATCCTTATTTACAAAAGTTTTGTTGCCATTTTTTTCCTTCTAGTCCCTTCTGTTTTCCAATTCCCTTCCTTTCCTGACCACTCCCTATCTCCTTTGTTTCTCTTCCTATTTGAATATTTTCATCCTACTTCCCAATATTCATCATCTATTTTGGTCCCTACTATATTTACCTTTTGGGTTTTTCACACAGAGAAATAATGTAATTAAACATGTGTTCAATTTATTTGACTTCAAGGCATGATCCAAGGTACACCTATTTACCCAAAAAAATCTCAAGTTTATCTAAAAATACAGTGTTTAAAATGTTATATGAAGTCCTTATTCAGACCTTCCATGCTCTGTTTTATTCAAGCTCCTGTTTTTAAAATTTCTACACACTATAAATCCTGAAATAGAGAACAGGGGCATACGAGCCTGTTTACAAGTCAAATTTTAAGATGTACTATCCTGTATCACAAGGTGCTGTGTGCAAGCATGCTGCCTCTTAAAGTGAAGAATGTCCTAACCTTACAATTCATTTTCTTTGCTTCTTTTCTTTCTCTAACACACTTGAACCAGCTTCTAAGCCCACAATACCACTGAAACAACTTGTCACCGTCATCAAAGAACTTCATATTGATAAAATATGCTGAAATACACAATTTCCAGCAGTTGTCTTGGCTTTCAGGAGCTTTTGACACAGCTGGTCCTTTTGCCGTCATTCTTGAAATACTTGTCTCTTCCCTTCTAGCACTTCACTCTATTGGTACTTTTCATTCCTTACCACTTCTCTTTGCTAATTCCTCTTTCTGTAAACTCTCTTGCTCTCAAATTTAGTCAAGGATCCTCCCTTTCTACTCACTACTTAGATGATCTCATTCCATCTCATGGCTATAATTATCATGCTTATGCTGACAAGCTCCAAAGTCACATCCCCTACCTGATTTCAGATTCCTTTAGCCTATTCAACACACCCACTTAGCTATCTATGAAGCAAGTCAAATTAAACACAGCAAACCAGCATCTCCTGAACTGTTATATGAACTAACAAAATTCATACTCTTGAATCCTCTCTTTGCTTTATTATGCTATGATCATTTATATGCCATGATCAACCAGTCAGCAAATTCCACTGATTCTACCATCAAAACTTAACAAAATTTCAATGCTTCTAAGCATCCTCAATATTATCAGCCTCAGCAGATCATCATCTTCTCATCTGAATTGCCATGCTATTCTCCTGAATGATATATTCCCACCCTTTGCCCCATACCTTTATACTTAAATTCAGGTGATACTAGTCCTGTGCTCCAAGCTCCTCAGTTCCACATACTCAACATCAAACTTTCCACTTCCAGAGATGGATAATGGTGATGGCTGCACAACAAGCTACTGAACCATACACTTTAAAACTGGCTTATGAAAAAAAAAAAAGCTTACAATGGAAATTTTATACATATCATTTATCACGATTTAAAAAATGAAGGAGGAAAAGTAAGTCCATATACAACCTGCATGATCTGGGCTCTACCTATTTAACTTCATGTCAGACATCTCTCCCATTGCCCACTGAACCCTAGCCACACTGGCCTTTCTATTTCCCAAACCCAACTTATTCCCACTTTATTTCCCTTTACATTTTTCTCACTTCAGCAATTCAAAATTCAGTCTATACTAGGCATTCTCAAAGACTCTTTCTCCAAAAGACTTTCTATTAACCTAGTTTTAATTTTCTACATTATACCTACTCCAACTGTGTTTACAGGCATTCTTCCTTTCTAAATGCAAGGTGTTGGTGAGCTAGGATTCTGTGTATCAGCCCAAGTATTATTTTCCTGGTACCTGACCAAATAAATATTGTGTAGAAGGAATAAAGACAGTACAGATGGGTCTTCCCAAGAGACATAAGATTTCAATAAATGATAGATATGATTATGTAATTCCATGTGTAGAGATAAGAAATTAGCATCTAAAGAAGCAGAGAGCAATAAACAAAGCCCAAGGACAATTGTAGTCCGTTACTGGGAATTCCTGGAAGCTGGGATTCAAGGAGGCACATAACAGCTTATCCTGATGGCTCCTTGTTTGCTGTCTCCTCCCTTGCTTGGGATCTTAATGGTTGTCTCCTCCCCTGCTTGGAATGTTTTTAATTAACATCTGTGTGAACCTACTGATAGGGAAAAGGTGGAAGTCAATAGAAAATGGTCCTCACGTGATCATGTTCACTAGCCCAAAATAAAGCTGAGATGCTTCGGTTTGGGCTCACTTTGAGAGAGACAAATCTCAGTGAGACCTCTGAGCAAAATTCATCAGGTTTTCTCGTCCTTTCTTTCAGCACCGACTCATAACATACAACATCCATGACTCTCAAACTTTGGACTATAATCACCAGGGAGAATAATTAAATGATACATTTCCAACTTTTGTCAGTAGTTGCTTCAGAAATGGCTCACCAACCAAAAACATTCTAGATTCTTGCCTAGCACAGATAATTGGCTAAGGCAAGCCAAAAACAATGCCAAAGCTTATTGAAAAGTGAGGGATGAAGCATAAGAGAAGAACTAGCTCTGTAGAGCAAACTTGGGCCCAACGAAAGAAAATAAAAAAGCAAAAATAAAAAATGTGCCCTGCATCTAGGACAAGCAGGGTGGACCACTGTGGAGAGTTGCAGGAGCACCTCTCTTCTATGCCATCCACTTCTGGTAACCCGAAACAAGTTTCATATACAAGTCCTAGGAATTATTTGACACTGTCCCGGGATCTTGCAGTTGACAGGTCCTGCTTATTTCCCCAGCAAGCTTTGCCACATCCCATCTCCTATACCATAACTCCACCTCCAGAATTTCTCGAGTAAGGTCCCTACTCTAGCACTTTTAACAGTTACCACCCTCGGACATTTCTAACACATACTGATGCTGCTGGACTGGTCACCACACTTGTAAGACCTACTAATCTAGTTAAAATAGAATTGTTCCAAATAAGTTACTACAAGATAAAACAAACATAGGGTATGGTATACCTCAATAATTCATCCTTTCAACAGTGCTTTTGGAACAAAAGGTGTATTTCAAAAGGAGAAAAAGGCATTTGTAGAAACAATGAAGCTTATACCTCTTTTCTACTGCTATCCATGTTTTTTGCCTCACTCTAATGAGTAATAAATAAGTTACCTAAGATTTTTTTTTTTACTCAGTTCAAATAGCTGGCAGAGTTCTAGTACATGGAGCCAAGAATTTATAACAGTTTCTCAAAAAGCAAGCAAGCAAAATGCTGACTAAAATGTTAAGAACAAATTAGTCTATAATTATAAGTTATAATCATGCTTATCCATGTTCGTTTACATGTTGCCTTATGGAAGAAGTGGCGACTAGTGTTGTGACAAGTTATATAACGTACCAACATATATAATAACTTACTTTAAGGGCCAGTGAAGCCTATGTAGATGGAACATTTTCTATTTCTCTGCAAATCAGAAATTAAATTAAAAAGTGTCTCCTCTAAATGCAAATGGCCAAGCAATGCTTAATATCTTCATTAATCCTATAAACACTTAAAGCTGCAGCAATTTCCAGAGGATCTTTAAGACTACCTTGAGACTGCTCTTCGAAACACCCAACAGTTTTAACTACTTGGCTAAAGGAACTGAAAAAAAAAGTCCTATTAATACTCACTGCTAATTTAGAACACATAATGGTTCTGAAAATGCCATATTGAGCCAATTTTCCAATATGGACCTAAGTTTTCCCAGAACCATTTGTGACATATCTGAACATATTACCATGGAAATGTCCTGCCTTTATAGCCCTTTATTAATTGCCTCAAACTTTTATATACTCAAAAGACCTGGAAACCAGCCCACTTGTCAACTCTATGTGTTTGCCACCCATCACTACCTTCTGCAGTTTTGTACCCTAAGATTCAGCCATGCAGAATCACTTGTAGCTCTCTGAACAAACTATGGTCCAATTGTCTGATAATAACACCATCTCCATATTACAATTCTCACCACTCAGTGTTTCCTCTGCACCAGGCATGAACCTAAACACTTTACATGCATTAACACCTGAAAAGAAATACTAAACCCATACTAGAGATGAGGACTACAAAGCTCAGAGGACAAACTTGCTGAAGAGAGTAAGCAGTAGAATGAACTTCATGAAACTTAACTCCAGACACCAACCTCTTCACTGCTCTGCATTACTCAGCTGCTTTTCAGCAAGGAACTGTCTGTGTCCTTCTAGACTTTTCCACTTGGTGAGTTCATTCATCAAGCCTCAGCTGGGGCATTTCCTCCTATCTGGGAAGCTTTTTTTTTATCACTTTCCTGCTACACGCACACAACCCAACCTGGGTTAAGTGCCCCTCCTGCACGCCCCCAGAACACTGTGTGCTTCCCACTGGAGCCTACAACCACATTTAGCCATCAGGCAATTGTGGTTACCTGGGGAGCTTTTAATAATTCTGATGCCCAGACCAAAAAAATCAGAATCTCTAGGCATCAGTATTCTTTTAAACTCAGAAGTACTCCAAAGTACAGACAAGACTGAAAACCTATAGTGTGTCTTTGATTAAGTGTTCACCTTCCCTACCAAACTGGTAGCTCCTTGACGGTACCAATGGTGCTTCCTCATAGCCCTAATCCAGCATTTGATACAATAAATTTTTAATGAATGAGTTTTCCTCTGACATCTCTAATATGTACTTTCCAACTGCTCTTTCTGATGAAAAGTAATTTACAGAATACACACCATTTTCACCTATCACTTTCTAAAGATGTTTTCCTTTAGAGTCTATGTTATCAATAAGTCACATTGCTGACAATAGCTTCAACTCTTAAAAATGGAAAAATAACAGACACAAACAGGTAAAATGTGTTTGAAAGAAGAAAAGTCTGCTTGACTGTTGCTTCTGAAAGAATGAAGGCTGAGAGTAAGGCAAGAGAGTATTTTTCTATTCACTACTTCTCTTAAACACTCAATGATTCACTGGAAGAGCTTCACTCTGTGCTTGGGACCATGTTCTCAAAATGATTAAGTACACTCAGCTTGAAGTCATGAGACAGACAAAGGCTTTGACAATATTCAGGCAGCAGGATAGCTTAACTTTTTTTTTCCCCCAAGCATCAGACTATTGATCACTCTGCTGGATCATCAGCTTTCAATTACGTTCTACTTTTCTTCAATTACAACACATTAGGAGATTACAAGAAAAATGTGACACTGACTCCTCATAAAATGAACTGGGCTGTATATGGTAACCATGCCATAATGTTAGGCCCTTATCTGTTAAGTATAAATCAGAAATTATTTTGTTATGAAATTTCACTTTTATTTTCACAGAAGTGTGCTTTTTTATATTTGTTTTATTAATACATACTGGTATTACGTTGAAACTTTTTAGAAAGTATAAAAGCTACAGAGCTAAAACACATAGTATTAGGACCCCTCGTTTCACAGCCCTCACAACCTGAACACAGCTTCAGCACAGTGCTTCTTTAGTTACAAACTTAGGTGCTGGGGGTTAGGGAAACTAAGGTATGATGTTTCAAAATTCATACTGTCTTGAAGTTGATAACATGGTCAACAAAAATTGTATATACTTTAAAACATGCTAGCAAACATCACCCAATAAACACGGATTCCTCTGAGCTAGACAAACAAGCAGAAAAGGTAATGTTAATATTTCCAACAAGTGTCCATTTGTTTCAGTGGACTCTGAAATTAAAGGAGTTTTTCCAGGCTGAAAATGTATCAAAGGGTGCTTTCTAACCCATAACAAGTTAACACCTTCCTAGGAGAATGCAGTCTTTGTTAAGACTTGTTAAACGTGATTAACTTAGCCACGTAATTATACAAACAAGTTGTTTTAAGACTTTACACTTTACTTTTCATTTCTAATAATGTTCTCAGGATCTGAATAATAAAGATACACAGATACTGCTATGAATGGAGTTAAAAGTTTTGCCACCTACACAATGCCAAGGAATGATTCTTAGACCATAACATGCAGGCAAGGTGACTGAAAGAAGTTTAGCTCCAATTCAAACAGAGACACAGAGGCTGAGCCCTCCTCAGCAGTATACAGTGTTCCAGTTTTAATATTTCTCAGTAGGACAATCTGCAGCATAAAAATCTCAGCTCTTCAATAATAATAAAAGTACTTACAAAGACAATATTTATGGTTCATTATCTATGAACATGCTTGTCTTTTACGAAAAAATTATAAAACTTTCCCCCTCCCTAATCTGTCCTCTTCACTTTCTAAACAACCTCATTCTAAAGTTGTTAGACAGGACAAGGTAGATTACCATTCTGGTGATGGCCCAAAGTGGCACGGCCCTGCTCATGCCAGAGCAGGTGAGGAAGGGGTGATATGATGAGGGATGTCAGCACACAAGAAGGGTAAGAGGACACCCATTCTGAAGAGTGGTGACCTGGCATGACAGCTCCAACCCAAATGGATAAGGAAACATCCATTTAGAGAACAGCTGGATATAGACAGTGGGAGACTGGGCAGGGCAAGAAGGGTATTCTCACACAGGGCAGCAAGGTCTGGGGTGCTAAAGCTCAGATAGTATGAGGGGTTTCCCACAGAGAGGCAGATCAACACAAGGTGTTAGAACCAAAGAGAATGAGAAGTACATCTAAATACAGTAGCCCTTTTAAGCAGCTGTGGAAGCTTAGACAGACCTGAGAGGATGGAGGGCAGGGTTTGCCCAGTATGACACCCACAATAAGGGTAGTAGGAAGAGAGACACTTCAGAGATACCAGCACATTCACTGTGATCTCAAGAAAGCAAGGTGAGACAGAAATGCATTCACATGCACTGACGACAAAGGAATACTCTGCCTAATCTATGTCCACAGTATGTAAGGAGGGCATGTGGAAGCGTGACTTCTCAGAGCTGAAGTTAGCAGAACATTAGCACAGCTTCTATGGATCTGAACTTGATATGGAGACACAAGTGTGAACTCAAGGCCTTCAATTATACAGATTAGTAAAGAAATAAAGTGTAGATGCTTCTAGCGCGTGTGCGCACACACACACATATTGCCTTGTCTACTGAGAGGGTCTGGGAGCAACAATACCCCAACTGCAAACAGCATACCTAGCATGAAACCTTAGCTTCTAAATACAATCATACCTTGGTACTCACTACTTTGAAACTCATGGCATTTGGTACTTAAACATTTTGTCTTGCTCTTGTATTTAGATGTTTAACACATCTGCTTGATACTCACTGTGCAAGCTAGAATTTACCAGTGTCAACTGCCTAGTGACTCAATACCCTTCTCAGACAAAACAATCTGTTTGGTACTCATCCTTTTTGGCACTCATCATACCTCCGTGAACCAATCAATGGTTAGACAGCACTAAGGTATCATTGTACAATTCTCTAAAAGGAACCAGGATTTCTTGAAGAAATAACTAACTCTAGGCTGAACAAAGAAAGTACAAAAAGGGCTTGGAAAATCTTATTAAGCCAGAAGGCAAAGAAGTGTTCAAAGAATGATGAGGTAATGTCAAAAGTCACAGGAACTAACCTAAAGGGGCTTTATCAAAACAAGGAGCCAGGCATGGTGATACACACCTGTAACCCCAGGACTTGGGAGGCTGAGGCAGGTGGACTACCAGGAATTAAAGGCCAGCCTGGGCTACACAGTGAGTTCAAGGCCAGTCTGAACTACACAGCAAGACCTTGTCTCAAAAATTAATAATAATAATAACAACAACAGCAACAGATTCTGACCTCTATAAACAAAACAGGAGACCATGAGTCGATATTTATGAATATGGACCATAAATAGCCTATTAACTCACTCATATTTATAGCTACATGTGCTATGAGGAGGTGCAGCCCATTGGAGGAAGTAGGTCAATGTCCTTGGCTGCCAGTCTTCCCCTCTGCTCTGCTTCCTGATAGCCCAGAAGTGAGTAGCTTTGCTTTACAGTGCCCTCTATGTTCCTGCCTTGTGGTCTGATTGTGGACTGAAACTTATGAAACTACAAGCCAAATAAATCTCTTCTCAATTGCAGATGTTGGGTACTGTTGTCTCAGCAGCACCAAAGCGGACCAATACAACTTAGTAATGGCATATTTCCAAAGTATCACCCCAGAAAATACTTCCTAAATACAAGGAAGAAAAAAGTAACTTTTCAGGGAAGTATGGCAAAACCTACCTGAATCAAGTCATCAAAATGATCACAAGCAGTAATGGAACAAACTTCTAAAATTCATTGGGAAGAGTATAGTATCACTTCTGTGGCATGCTGTCACAGGGTGTCATATGTCAGAGGCAGTTAATCTGAGAAAACAAACTAAACAGAAAGAATGTTCTAAAAAGATACCTCGCCTTTATCTTCAAAGTGTCATGGTAAAGAGAGAGAGAGAGAGAAAGAGAGAGAGAGAGAGAGAGAGAGAGAGAGAGAGAGAGAGAGAGAGAGAAAGCCAGCCTTCCAGACTGAAGGAAAGAAAAGAGACCATAACAACTAAACACAAAGTACAAATCTGAAGTGGACCCTATGGCTATCAAGGATGCCACTGAGACTACTACTAAAGTTTGAATAGGGTCTAAAGGTTAGATGTAGTAACAAAACAATGTTAAATTCCCGGGTATGATGTTGTACCTGTGCTGTAATTATGTAGGAGAATGCCCTTGTTTATAGGAAAAACAAGCTGAAGTGTTCAGGAGGTTGTAGGGCACTGGGTTAGCACTGGGTCAGCATTGGATCTGCATGCCACTTTAAACTGGTATTTTTTCTTTCAAAAGGTTCTTTATACCACACTGTCAACTTTACTGTATGATCCTGTTTTTTTGCTTGTTTTGTTTTTGAAAATCATTCATTAATACTAATTTTCCTGATCTACCTTTTGCCAGGATGTCCTCCCAGGAATGATGTGTGTTTTATCCAATGAACCCCTGACTAAACATCAGAAGGCTTAGGTTCAAATCCAGGTAGATCCCTTACTTAGTATGAGATTAGAACTAGTATTTAACTGTTCATAAATGGGCTTCTCCTGCCAAGAGGTAACACCTGCCCTACCCATCGAAAAAGTTCCTTTCAAGATCAAATAAGAGAACGTGTTTTAAAAACAGGTATTAAGCCAAAACAGGAAATATTAGTATTTATTACAAGAACTAAAATGCTTTCACCTTACCTATGATAAGCCTTGCAAGTAACCTACATCTGTTGTATATTTGAAAGATTAAAATACCAGTTTAAAGTG
>PVKN010044194.1:0-10127 GCA_004027915.1 Capromys pilorides
AGAGTGTGTCATATTCTATGACAATAATTTCATAGAGTAAATCAGTGGAAATAATACTTTGCACATAGGTATTTCCTCAGAGAGATACAAAATACTAAAACTGACTCTTGAAATTGAAGTTTAAGTAGAATAATTTCCATTGACATAAAGGAGAAATGTATTGAGAAATTATTTCTTTCACATGAATCATTGGACCATTTGGTTTTATAAGGGTTTTACACCAAATTAGCAAAGACAAGATAGTCCAAATACTGATAAATTATTCCACATCATTGAAAGAACAAAATATTTCTTTTATGTTTAAAACATAAAATGCATGTTTAAAACATAAAATACAAAGAGGGGTTGGGGAGATAGCTGCGTGGCACGAGTGCCTGCCTGGCAAGTGCAAGGTTTTGAGTTTGAACCCTGGTCCCACAAAAATAAACACATAGATAAATAAATATAAAATGCAAAGAAAGCAAATTAGGCATGAAAGTAGGCTCCAAAATTCAAAACAATAGTTTTAGAGTTATCAGTAACATACATGAAAATAGTGTACTGTGATCAAGTAGGAATTACTTTTGAAATCTAAGTTTAGCTCAATGTTAGGAATTGCATTAATATCCTGCGCAAAATTAATAGAGCTAATGGTAGTGCAATATGTATGTGTATATATATATATATATATATATATATATATGTGTGTGTGTGTGTGTGTGTGTGTGTGTGTGTGTATATTTTTTGTATTTAGTACAGGGTCTACAGGGTCTTACTACACAGGCAGGACTCATAGTGATCCTCCTGTTTTAAGTCTCCCAAGCGCTGGGATTACAGGCATGTGCCACCATACCCACTCTGAGTTGCTGTCTCGGCATGCCCGGGGGTGGGGCTGACATGGCATGTCAGGGATTTAACCTTGGTCCTTGCATCGGCCTAAGCAGGCACTTTTATACATATGTTAAAAATTCAAGGACAATATTCAACAGGATTCATAAGACTCAAGGTAATTACCCATAAGGATACCTTCCTCCTATTATAAACTTAATAGAAAAAGAAAAAATAAGAACAATAACATTGTACAGAGATCAACTAAGAAGGGGAATAGGAAAAACATATGTTATCTCAGTCACTCATCAACACTGTACAGGAGGTATTTACCAATGCATTTAGGGAAGTGACATCAATTAAGGATATTTAAATGAATGAAGAAGAATTAAAAATTTGCTTATATGTAGATATTATTGAATTTCTGACAAACTGACTAATTAATTATAAGATGTATCAAACAATAAAAATAATTCATTTAAGTATATAATTTTCAAATTAACACACAAATCAATTGTCTTCAGGCGCATGAACACACAGGGCAGAAGGATAGATAAACACCATCTATGATAGCAATGACAATGGGAATCATGCTAATACACTTAGGGAATGCATAAAGTGTGATTAAAAATCAAAGATTTCATAAAAGACTGCTAATAGTAATAACAGAACAAACTGCTATTCTCAGGCAAATTGGCATAAAAAAGTTATCGGCTCTACCTAAATGAACTCATCAATATAATTCAACACCAATAAAAATGCCCCAGCTCTATTTTTGAAGTTAAAGAAGATGATAGTTGAGTCAGGAAGGGATAGCGAGATAGCTCAGCTGACTAAGCACCTGTTTAGGCAAGTGCAGAGACCAGAATTCCATCCCCGGCCCCACATGGTGCCCCAGCCCCACCAAGGAGTGCACCAAACCAGCTACAGAGACCAGGCATGGTGGTGCAAACTTGTAATGTCAGTACTGGGGCTGCTAAAACAGGAAGATTGCTGAGTCCAGGCTGTATAGCTAGACCCTGTACCAAACATATAAATTAAAGAAAATTTTACTTTATTTTATTTATTCATTTTTTAACTTTTTATTTATTTATGTTACAGCTGGCTCAGCCTGCCCTGAGGGTGGGGCTGGCAGAGCATGTGGTGCCGGAGATCAAACCACAATCTATGCTGTTGCCTAAGCTTATCTATGACCGCTGAGCTATCTTGCCAGCCCGAAAAGGTTTATTTTGAATCACGATTTCAGAGATTTCTGTCCACCACAGGCAGGCTTTAAAGTAGATACACGAAGGCAAAGAAAAGCTGCTCACCTCTTGCCATCCAGGAAGCATAGAGGTTTGGCAAAAGCCAGAGAAATGCTGGAAGCTTCAGAGTCAGCCCATTGTCAATGGCCTCCCCTAGTCAGTTTCTATCTCCTGCCAGCCTATTCAGCTATGAACTAAACAGTGAACCAATCACTTGACAAGGTTAGTGTTCCAAAGATCCAGTCACTTTCCCCATAACTCTGTCTGTACAGATGAGACTTTTGGTGAACATTCTAGCTCTGAACCTTAGAACCATTTTTCTCCAAAAGTTCATGTTCACCCCATTGTTCAAAATGCATTTAGTCCATCTATAAGAGTTTTCAAAGCCTTAGTAGTTCCAAAAACTCAGAGTCGTAAGTTCAAAGTCTCTTTTGAAGCTTATAGCAAACATTTAGCTATGAGGTTCAACAAAAACAAAAACAAGTGAAATTTGATAACACCACAATAAAATTGCGTAGAGTAAATATTTTCATTCCCAAGTGGAGGAATAGGAAAATAGAAAAAGATGGGAAAAAAAAAAGTATGAATCCCTGATAAGGTAAAAGTTAAATCTCATAGCTCCATATCAATGGCCTAGGGCAAGTGGCAGCAAGATGCATGCGCCAAAGAACTTCTCATCCCTATAGCTAACTAAGGCTTTGCCAGTTGCAACCTACACACTGTCTGTCTTTCAGCATTCCTAACCACCTCTGACTTTCTGTAGTGTATGTTTCATGTTCCTGATATCCCCAACTGCCTAGGCCCTCCACCGCAACTTTAGGTATTTCTCTCAGCTTCTCACTTTATCCACTCATGTGCTCCCACCAGGGATTCTAACCCTGGCCTTTGCCTGGACTCTCACACCCCTCTTTAAATTCTGTATGGAAACCTCCAGGATCCCATAACTTTCACATGTTGCATTTCTCAAAACTAGCATCACATGAATGATACCTATATCAGCTGTTAGCATGAGAAGTAGCCAGGACCCCTTGGATCATGACTACAGCAGGTTTTGAATACTTGAATGGCAGAACTCAGGAAAATAGTTCAGTAGGCAGCCCTGGGTGAGCAATGTGCCCTGGAGCTCTCTTCATAAAGCAAAGCTTTGGAAACATTTAGACACTTTCACACAACTGAGATGGGTGAAGTCTGACCAATTTGTAAGTGAGTTGTTTTTTTGTTTTTTTTATGTATTTGGTACAGGGTCTACAGGGTCTTACTACGCAGATTGGACTCAGTGATCCTCCTGCTTTTAGCCTTCCAAGCACTGGGATTACAGGTGCATGGCACCATGCCCAGTCTCAATTGTCATCTCAGCAAACCCTGGGGGCAGGGTCGGCACAGCAAACTGGGGATTGAACCCTGGCCACCACACTCTGCCTAAACAGGCACTTTAGTCCACTGAGCTATCTGGCCCACCTATGGTCTGGCCAATCTTCAAGGTGCTCTCAAAGTATCTCTCTTTCTGTCCTTTGAAAAATATTTACCTTATTTTTAGTTAAACTCATCTATTCAGCAAATACAATGTCTTTGGCCCCAAATTTACACAGCATCTTTTCTGGTCAAGCTACAAGTTTGTCTTTTGGCTTGGACTTTTGCTTCTCATCTTACTGTAAATCCAGCTAAAAGCAACCAGCAAAACCAAAACCATTTTTTGAAAGCTTAGCTACTTTTGAATATCCTTTGTCAGAAAAACTGGTGATTATTTGATGATTTAAATTCTATAGGGAGGAGGATGTGTGAAGGCTACATGCAAATGTCAAATCATTTTATACAAAAGAACTGAGCAATCCTGGCTTTTGGTACTATTCATGTGTTCTGGGACTAACTTCCCAATTTACAGAGGAACTGTATTTCTAAAACTGCTTTAACCTTTTTTTTTTTTTTTTTTGTATTTTTTAGGGAAGAATCTAAAGGGTGTTCAGGCTCTCACTACTAGATCGAACTTACAGTGACCCACCTATTTACAGCCTCCCAAGAGCTGGGATTATTGGTGCATCATCATGCCCAGTCTTAAACCTGCATTTACTTAGTTAATTATTTTATCTTCAACATTTTTTAGCATGTGAGAAGTGATTGCTGGTGAAACATTTTGGCCATATAAGGCCATGAGTTAATTTTTTTTTTTCTTTTTTTTTTTTGTGTTTTTGAGACAGAGTTTTGCTAGGCAATTCAGGCTGACCTTGAACTCACTTTGTAGCCTATTCTGGACTGCAACTTGCAGTGATGAGAGTTCAAGGACAGCTTCCTGAGTGTTGGCATTCTTCAGTGCTGCCTTAGCTTCCTTAGTGCTGGGATTTCAGGCATGCACCATCATGCCTAGCCCATGAGGAGTCAATTTTGAATCAAAACGAAAAATCAACTTGATCAGCATCTTTTTGATAAATTAAAAACACATAGTCATAGCAGCCCTAATTACTATATGAATCACATTAGCATATGGAAAAAAGTCAGAGATGCTTTAAAGGATAGAATGCAACAGCTGTGTTGTTTGAGAATGAATGTAACACACGTGCAGGTAGTGTGTGTGTGTGTGTGTGTATGTGTGTTGTTGTTGTGTGTGTGCATGTGTGTGTATGTAGTGAGCCCTTTCTGGCCCTTGTCTTGGTCTAGGAAGTTTATATTTGTAATCCCATGGATAAGTTATTAGAATCTCATCAAGTTACTTCTAGTGTAACCCACAACAAAAATAAAAACACTAAGCCATATTTATAGTTATGGGGAGCCAAGGGGCCTAAGTCCAGCCATGGTGATGGCTGTCTGGAGCAAAGGCCTCAACCTAGGACTAAGCCAGGGTTTTATTCAGTCATGCAGGAGGATTGTCTTGAGGATGAATGACTGGGAATTGCAGGTAGTAGGTGAGTACTGCGAGCTGAGCTAAGTAGGAGGCCTGCATTTACCTCTGTCATATGCAGATCGAAGGATATGCAGAAAAAGTAATTTGCATTATGCTACTGAGATAGTATCTAGTGTTTTGCAGTCTGGTGCTTTAGCTCTGCTATGTAATCTTTCAAGCCCCAGGAAGTCATAGCCTCTATCTCAAGGCTCAATCCCAGCTGACAGTGCAGAGCCCTGGCTCTTTGTCCTGTCTCAGCCAGGCTCATATTCAAGAGCAGCAGGTATGGTTTATCAGGGAAACATGCCTGTCATCTTCAAAGTCTACCATCGGCACCTTGGCTAGACCAATACTCACTGCATAAAGCCAATTGAAGGAATAAAGAAAAGTCCTAGCCAGCTCTGTACTTATCAGTACATGGAAACGGGGTCAGGCAAGGCCAAAGTGGAGATAATCGCCCTTCTTTCAAGGAGAGGTGCTGGGGTAGTCCTCCACATGCATGTACACCAATTATTTACATATAGCAGCTTTTATAGGTATGCAGTGTACATATTTTCTGGTGGGTAATTACATCAATGATAAATTGACTAATTCAAGAGAATGAATCTAAGTTACACTGATCAGATGATTTAAATATTTGGAGGTTTTTGATGCTATAAATATTCTTGCAATGTCACCTTTGAAATCTAATTCAGAGTCCTACTGTTTAAAGTCTATTGTAATATCTCTTTTCACACAGTAAATATTAACTGACATATCAGAGCTTAGGGCTGAAGGACAGTTGCATTTTGGCATGGGTTAGATTTCTGAGAGATAATAAGAGGTTACTGGATCTTTTTAGAATGCTTGAGATTATGTTAATCTGTCCTTTTATCCTGAGGAAAACTGCCCTATACACATTCAACTTAATGAAAGAAGAAATTTGGTCAGTAACTTTGTCTTATTCTTTTATATTTTATTTTTTTAATGTATTTTAGTACAGGGCATCACTAGTGATCCTCCTGTTTTGAGCCTCCTTAGTGCTAGGGATTACAGGCTTGTGCCACCACACCCAGACTCAGTGGCTAGCTTAGCATGCATGAGGGCATGGCCAGTGCAGCACACAGTACCAGGGATTGAATCCTGGTCCCTGCATTTGCCTAAGCAGGCATTTAGTATGCTGAGCTATCTCATCAGCCCAGTATCTTTTTGATAGAAGTAAAAACACATCATCATAGCAATTCTGGTTACTCTCTGAATCGCATTAGCATAAGAGAAAAAGTCAGAGGTACTTTAAAGGATAGAACTAAAGAAGGGCTGAACATATCAATTTCCTTAACTATCAGCTGCTAGGCAGTGAATTTTCAGCTTTGTTTTAATTTAAACTTCTAATCTTTCCTATTATTTTACTTATTTAAACTAGATAATATCTACCTTCTTATTATATGTAATAAAACCAGGTTTAGAAAAGCATTACAAAGCTTCCATATCAGAAAGGGAATTTACTTTTTCTACTTCAACTCTACAAATTTGCTCTTCAGTAAGCTTATCTTTGTAATTTGTCCATTTATTTTGTGCCTAGCTAATTTTGTTGTCTATAAGAAATAAATTCCCAAAAATACACTATACAATAGTGTTATGTAAGACAATACTCTTATAAGCACTAGAACGCAGCAATAAATTCATTTTTCTACCTTTTAAAGCATATATATTTTTTGCTTTTTTAAATTAGATGGAAATAACTTGCGTTTATTTATTTATTTATTTATTTATTTATGTATTTAGTGCAGGGTCTGCAGGGTCTTACTACATAGATTAGATTTGTAGTGACTCTCCTGTTTTCAGCTTCCCAAGCACTGGGATTAAAGTCCACACCCAGTCCAATCACTGTCTCAGTGTACCCCAGCAATGAGGCTGGCATGGCATTGGATGTGTGGGGTGTGTATGGGGATGTGGTGTGGGGGTTGGGGGCATCAAACTTCTGATCCCTGCATCTGCCTAAGCACGTGCTTTAATCTGCTGAGCTACTTGGCTAGCCTGATAACTTGTACTTGAATTGGTGGTATACATACAACTAATTTCATAAAATTCCTTTAAGTCACCAGTATAAGAAATTACTTGGGTCCCTCTTCTGTCTGTCTCTACGACAGAAGCTTTCTTTCCCTCAGTAAATATTCTTTTCTTAACTGCCATTTGTTCCTAAAAATTTGTTCTTCAGTTTTAGAGACCACAAACTCATCCCAGGTATCTTTCAGGTTGGGATTTTCATTCACCTATATCAATAATGCATATTGTTATCTTCAAAGTAGTTACTCATTTCCAAATATGAGCATGTAAGATTGATCAAATAATCTAAACACTTCCATTGACCTAATAGAAGTTATGATACAATTATCTTAGCTTTTTTGCTCCTTTCTTCTATCACAGTTATTTTTTTCTTTTTGAGCAGTTTCTTTCCTTTTCACAATGTCTATTGTACCTTTTGAATATTGTTCACTCTTTCAGTTTCCTACAGGAGGGAGACAATATGCGTACACATGTGGGTCTGATTTGTTTCACTTATGTGTATGGTCTCTAGTTGCATCCATTTACCTATAAAAGCCATAGGTTATTTTTCTTTGGAGCTGAGTTGTACTCCATTGTACAAAAATAGCCCATCTTATTTATCTATTCCTCAATTAATGGGCATTTGGGTTGTTGCCAAGAGCTAGCTATGACAAACTGTGCTGCTATGGGTGCACATATATCACTGCGGTAGGATGTTTCCAGTTATTCTAAAAAAAAAAATCCATAAGAGGACTAGCTGGATCAAAGGGAACCATTAATCCTATTTTTTTTTTCAGGAATCTCTGTACTCTTCTGCACAGTGGTTGTATCAGTTTACACTCCCACCAACAGTGGAAAATGGTCCTTTTTTCAGCACAGCCTCTCCAGTATTAATTATTGATCAGTTTTTGGATGATAGCCATTCTTTCTGGAGTGAGGTGGAATCTCAATATTTTTTTAATTTGCATTTTTCAGATAACCAAAGATGCTGAACATTTTTCAGACATTTATTTGCCATTTGTAGTTCTTTGAGAAACATATATTCATCTCAGATGCCCATTTTTGAATTGGGTCTTTGAATTTTGGGGACTGATATTTTTAAACTTTTCATATGACCTAGAAGTTCCTCAGACGTCCTTTGTCTGAGGGACAGTTGGCTAATTTTATTTTTCCCAATTCATGGGTTTTCTTTTTACTTTGTTAATAATTTCTCTGATGTGCAATACCTTTTTAATAAGATGAGATCCCAGCTGTTGATTCTTTGAAGTATTTCCAAGGAAGTTTATTTTTTGTTCATGAACTCTCTGCCTACCCCTCTTTCTTTAAAATCTCTACCTAATTGCTCTTCCAGTAGATTTAATATTTTTATTTTAATATTAAAAGCTTTGGTCCATTTTGACTTTCGTTCAGTGTATAAGCATGGGTTTAGTTTTAATCTTCAGCATGTAGAGAACCAGTTTTTCCAGCCCCATTTTTTAAAAAGAGATTACCTTTACTCTAGTGAACATGTTTGGCCCCTTTGTCAAAGATAAGGTGGCTGAGTGTGTTTGTAGCTGTATTTGTATCCTCTAATGTGTTTCACTGATCCTTGGGTGTGGGATTTTTTTTTTTTTTTTTTTTTTTTTGCCAATACCACACTGATTTTATTATAATAGCTTTGTAGTGTAATTTCGAGTCAGGGATTATGATGCTGCCCGCCTTGCTTTTATTGCTCGAGATTACCTTTGCTATTCTAGGTCTCTTCTGATTTCCAATGGATTGTAGGAATATTTTCTCTAGACTTGTGAGGTATGCTAATACTATTTTGATCATATTTGCAGTAAATCTATATAAAAATTTTGGGCATATAGCCATTTTCACAATGTTAATTCTTCTAATCCATGTGCAAGAAGTATCTTTCTATTTCCTGAAATCTTCTTTGATCCCTTTTTGCAGAGTGCTATAATTTTCAATGTATAGATCTTTTATTTCTTTTGTTAGATTAATTCCTAAATATTTCATTTTTTTGGACGATACTGTGAAGAGTGCAGTTTTCCTAATTTCTCTTTCAGTGAATTTGTATTCATGAATGGTAAGGATGGTGTTGATTTTTGGGTGTTTATCTTGTATCTTGCTATGGTACTGAACTTGATTAATAAATCTAGAAGTCTATTGATTTAGGGTCTTCTATATAAAGTATCATGTCACCTGCAAATTATTTTTTAAGTAGCCCTTTGTTTATTCAAAAGCAAATGAAACAAAATACCCATAAACCATACAAAACTTCAAAATACCCATTTATTTTACCATCAAAGATTTTTTTAAAAATGAACAAAATCAAGTAGAAAACACAGAATTATGGCAAAATACAGAACAATTTATTAATCATAGCTTTAATCATATTCATGCTACTTAGGTTTCTGTCTATAAGACTGTATATATTTTCTAGAATAATTAACATCCTGACTTTAGAAAGAGTATCATTCTCTTACTGAAGCAAAACCAACCTTAATGGGATTTATCATCTTTGCTGATTATTATTTTATGGCTAATATATGATCATTTATCCAAAGTATGTATTGACGTCTCACTCTTCAGTGTAACAGTATTCACAGGTGGGGCCTAGAAATGTGCCTGGAACAAGCAAAGATCATTGTCATCCATGGATTAATGCATTCGTGAGTTCATTGCTGAATGGGCTTTTAGGAGGTAGGGCCCACTCAGCGGAAGTCAGGGAGGATCAAATCTCTGAGCGGTGCGCCCTGTCCAAATCCGGCCTTTCTCTCTGTTCTCCTCATCTCTGTGCTTCCTGACTGCCATGAGATAGCAGCTGTCTTCTGCCTTGCCCTTTGCCATATTTTTTGTAGTGGAGACAGCTGAGCATGGATTGAAATCTCTGAAATTATGCTCAAACATTATCTGCTCTTATATTAAGTGATGAATGCAAGTATATTTTTCCAGCAACAAAAAGATGATAACTATGAATAAAATATTAATAAGAAAATATATGTTAATAACTTAGACCCTATGATCACAGAGACAGTATAGAAGCTTATATTGAGCTTATGGGGAAAGTAGTGTCAGGAATGTTATTTTCCAATATTTTGTGCATATATGCCTTTAATATGTACCAAACTAAATTAAAACATATTACAAAACAAACAAACAAAAAAAAACCCAAAAACACATTCCCAGTT
>PVKN010044195.1:0-10155 GCA_004027915.1 Capromys pilorides
CTGAGCTACCTCTCTGGCCTCTTTGTCTCCCTTTTGCATTTAGGCTATCCCTTCCACCCCACCCCTGCTCAAGGGTAGCACTCACACCCATAATCCCAACATTGGATCATGAATTAATCACAAGCTCTAGAATCCTGCTCCAGTGACTGCATGAGACTTCAGGGGACAGCTTGAAACAAACCACAGTAGTCATCATGATTTAAGAGCTCACAAAATTAAAACAGAAGTATGTTAGGTCTACACATGATTCAGAATGACTAGAACTAAGCCATGACACACTCTCAGTGCTCTTGAGTAGAACAAGCAGAGGCCTCACGCTCGACTGGTGAATATATAAATTGGCATGACTATTTTACAATTATGAGATACCATCTACAGAAGCAACACACACAACTTAAAGCCAAAGTTTGTTTGAGCTAACAGGTCAGATGGTAGTCTGCCAGCTTCAAAGCAGAATAGTGCAGCAAAGGGAAGCTGTTCATGCCATGGCAATCAGGAATGAGAGAGAGAGAAGTGAGGGAGACACACGCTTTCAGGTTACAACCCAGTAACTCGTCTGATCAGGTCCCACATTCTACAAGCCACTCAGCTGCTGAACTTATTAGTGGAGGCACCCACTGATGTGTACAGCAATCCCATGGTACAGTCACTACCCCAAAGCCCCACCTCTGAGTGGGCAAGGCTTGGGTGGACATCTTCCATCTGAGTCAACAACATTTCAAATCTGGCCCACATTTCCTATCTTTGTTTCTGCTATTTTTACTCTTTAAAATAAAATCTAATAAGATTTTAAAAAAAGAAAGAAAGAAACAAATCTGGCCTACAAATAACTCCTGTGAATCTCTTTATGCAGAATACATTTACTCCCTCTCTAAGAACCACTAGTGTTTTAACCATTCCAGCATCACTAAAATGTCTAAGTCCTGTGTTTCCTCTGAGACTTCAGGTAAATTCTTAGCTATGAATCCCTGTGAAAGCCACAAACAAAGTTAAACACCCTTAACACAAGATAGCATGGGTTGAGCATTTCCATTCCAAAATGGAGAAATAAGGGGACAGGAAAAAAGGGGACCAAAGCAAGTTCAAAACCTAGCAAGCAAATGTCAAATCCCTTATTTCTGTATCCAGCACTGAAGGAAGGTAGTGGTGAAATGTGAAATCCAAAGAGCTTTGGCTGACTTCTCTTGCTACCTACAGCTGGTTTTAGCAGACGCCTACTTTTCTCACACCTCCTACTTCATGGAGAATCCACTGCACTTTTGACTTCACTTGCACAACTTCTTGCACTTCCCTCTCAAGACCATGCTGTGTGACCTTGCAAGCTTTCTCCTGAAATATAGCTAGAAGACTACCTGGTCCCCCAACTCCTCCTTGTGCCTGTCTGTAAAACCAGCACTACCTGGATGATAGCAAGGTCTACCGAGAGCACAAACAGTAGTTAGGCCCCTTTGGATTATGGCTACAGAGGCCCCCGAGTGCCCAGGGAGCTGAGCACTGTGAACCAGTGCCCTAAGATTTTCAAGCAGGGACCCCTAGGGTTCTTTTCTCAAAATAGTCTTTCACTTTTGTGCCCTTAGCTCTGGAAATGTAAGTTATTGCTGATTCTTGAAAATCACTGAAGACTTCTTTTCTATTGTCCTGCTGAAAATTACTTGATTTCTTCTCAGTGTTAATCATTTTAGTAACCAAGATCTCCTCTAATATAATTTTGCAGGATATGAACATGCTAGTGCGGACAAACGATTATGAATCTATCAACAAATATTGAAGGTGAATGTGGGTGTGCATATGGACGGCTGTGAGTGCACTCATGGGTGTGTATGCATGCCAGTGTACTCATGAGAATACGTGATGTACACGTTGAGTGACTCGGCAAATTCTATGAGTGTGTGTGAGTGGGGTGCTGAGGATCTGAGCATTGTGGTGTGCTCGTGAGTGTGTAGTAATGTATGTAAGTGACAGATACGTGTTGTGTGAGCAGGTGAGTGTCATGAGTATGTAAATCACTGGATGAGTGTGTGTGGCTGGATAGGTAGGACTGGTGGCTCATAGAGGGCATGCAGCATGCAGACTCTGGCCTGTTCATAGTGGCCTCCTGCGTCTGGGACACAGATCTCAGCAGTGTGTTGAAGGAATCACCGACTCGCGGGCACACCCATGTTGACAGATGGGTGAGTGGCAGAACGATCATTCAGACCCGAGGTGTCTGATCCCAGACAGTATCCTTGTTGCTGCACTAGCCACAATGGCCGGCAGCACCAGAAACAATGATGTGTGGAAGGCACCAGACTCCATGCGGCCTCTCTGGCAGATGTTGGGGAGGGCACACGGGCCAGGCAGAGACACAAAGGAGTCCCTGGTCATCTCCACTCAAGAGGAATATGCTGTTGTCTGCAGGCTGGCCGACAGGAAGAGCTCCTCATGTGGCTGTCCTGCCTTAGGAGAGGAGCTGCTGTAGTGACAAAGCTGGGATGGTCAAGAGTGTCCCCTACCAGTAAAGCCCAGCCTTTCTATGACTGCACAGAGGCTGAACTCACCTCGCCCAGGCTCTGGCCTGGCCCTCCCGCTTTGCTGCACCTGCCAGGCCTTCAGGAGCACTCACTTCGGGCCACATGGTCTTGTGCCCAGCTGGCCAGGAACAAAGCCCTCCATACTGCTTGTGAAAATGGGCCTCCCAGTGAGAGGAGACAAACTCCTTCATCTTTGATCTGCTGCCTGGTCAGCATTCTGGTTTCAGGCTGTGTCCTGTGTCCTGAGTGGGCCTGAGTCTTCCCTGTCTCTTGCCCCTCTCTCTACCTAGGAAGAATTAAGCTGCTCTTAGGAATGTTTCTTTTGTTATTACTTTTCTTATAATACTGAGGCAAAATACCCCATGCCCACAGTTAAAGAAGGAAAGGTGTAGTTAGCTCACAGTTTGCAGAGGTTTCAGCCCATCGTCAGCTGGCTCCAAGGCAGGGCGGCGCATGGCACAGGGGCAGCCATCCATGGTGGTGGCAGAGAGCAAAAGCAGCAAGCAGAAAGGACAGCCTCTTTTTTCGCTTATATTACTAGAGGCTGTGGGATTGGAGCAATGCCATTCTAATCACGGATCCAGCAGTCACCCCCCTTACTCCGGTATTGCACCACAAATCAAGCACACTGTAGATTCATCCACCTCTAAAAAGCTCTATGACCACATCAGGCTTTGGGGGACACCTAGACACAAACCATAACACCTCTGAAAGTCCCATACCACTGTACCTACGCTAGGACGCTGGAGTCCGAGAGCCCTCTCACTGGGGGATCCAGGCTCACACACAGAGGGGGCAGACCTCACAGGAGAAGTGCAGGTGCTGGCCAGAGACCGCCAGGAAGGGGAGCGCTGCCAGAGGGGTCTGAACTGCGGCTCACACTGCAGAACTGGAGGGTGAACTGGTGAAGCACACCCTTTGTACTATGCATATTAATAAAACATGGCATATCCAGGTAGAAATTATAAGAAAATGAGATATTGAAAACTGCAAAGGAATATATCTCAGGTTCGGCAAGGCAAACACTCATTTTGCCATTGCTCGCCTATTAAAGCAAAGCGCTGAGTTCCCCCAGCACCTCTGGAAGCGCACCTAGGACCTGCACTGGAAGACTCTGGCACCTGGGCAGCCTTCGCGAGCAATTCTTCTCTTATCTTTCCAGTGAAATCCTTAGCTGCAGGCTCCTAACTCGCCTTTGTGCTGGTCTATCAGGCCATTTCTTCCGCAGCTTCTCCAAGCAATTGCGCCTCTTTTCACTTTCATGTGTTTCAAAGAAATGGCTTTTTGCTCTGTGGCCCAGCAAGCCGAAGAGTAAACATCTGCTGCTGCCGCCTCCGACTCCACGTTCTCCACGTGGCCCCTGCTGAGCAGCCTCTGCAGTCGGGCGGTTTACATCGCCACTCAGCAGCTTCACGTCCATCCGCTTCAGGACTGCCAGCACAGCGTCGTGTCACCACCTGCACTCTCGAATTAATTCAGCGAGGTCCTGCTCAACACTGGCGCACTGGCCCCGTGAGCTAAGTTAAACCACGCAGGGACTCTGGGTAAAGCGGAACCTTGCACCACCTTGGTCTTTGCCGCCCCAGCTTCTGTGCTTCCGCCCCAGCTTCCTGTCTCTGAGACAGGGCAGCGATCAGCCTGCCTGGGAGCCTGATGTCCAGCGAGGCCTTCCTGGGTGCCAGGCCTCTGGCATTTGGTTGTAGCTCCCTGCATTGCAATAAAGGGATTGTGGACAGAGAAGGAGCCACCTGCAGGGCTTGGTGGCTGTGGTCCAGGGTGCTCCATGTGGCACTGCAGCCGCAGGGAGGGACTTAGAGGACAAACGTGGACTTCAGCCTCTGTGCCTGTGGGCTTTTCTGTAGAGAATGACAAAATCGTTTGCTTGGGCTCCACTTGAGAGATTCTGACTCAAGTAGCTCTGGGGGTGAGAACACCAACAGCAACTCCCACTGCAGTGGAGAATGAAAACCGCTGGCTGTGATCACGGGAAGAATAATTGTCCACAGCAACGTGAGCCAGTATATCTCAGCCACTTCCTGGGAGAAGCAGGGTGGCCTCAGTGACAGATTTTTCCCAGTTCATTGCCAGTGTTATTTGAAATAACGCTGAACTGGAGCCACCTAAAGTATAAATGTCATTTCAAATAAAAATCATAGTCACAGAGTCTCAGAAAAACAAAACTTCTCTCCGTCGAGTTCATGAATATCATCTCCAATATCTTCTACAATTCATCTTCCACTCCTATACTGGAAGCCCCAAAATGAACTATTTGATCACCAGCAATTTGCTTCTCTTTTATGAAAAAAGGGGGCTCCATGGTGCAATCTACAGCTTCTCACGTTGCTATGAGAACTGGAGTCCGCCACTCTCCAGGCATTTCAGTTTCCAGCTTCCAGCCCATCGAAAAACCTAGTGTGGACTACTGCAGGCACACTGCTTTTGGGTGTGGACCATGCGCTGAGCTTGCTGTCCTGGTTGAGGTCCCTGGCTCTTCACTTTTCTCCCAACATACTGCTGTAGAAAGATGAGAGCTGCCAGGCAGCCACAGGACCTGGTTAATTTGGCAGAGTAGAAGTACCTGGGAGCCACGCGTCAGGCCCCTCCTGGGATTTGGGACTTGTTCTTTGAGGGAGGCCTAACGATTATAGGGAGGACCCCTGATTCCTAAGTGGGGAGGCAGTATGTCACGGAGCTCAGGATTTCCACACAAATACCTCAGAAAAATGTGTCCTCAGCCTCCATCCTGCCCGCTCAGCTGCCCAGAAACTTTCAGCAGGAAGAATCAGATTAGCACTGGTTCAAAGCTGCCAGCCCTTTTGTGCTGGGGCCAAGCCCACTGGGACAAGACTCCCTGGAGGCTGATTACGCCTCACAAGCCCAGAAGAAGCAGAGGTCAGAAGTCTACCTGTGCTAAGCCATAGCTGCAACCTGTACTTTTTTCTCCATTTGAGTCCGAAAAATTTCCTGCACTGTACTGGCTTTCTTCACATAAAATGAAAAACAAAGCCTTTGTAAAGTGCCAAACTATTCTGCAAACTGTACTCGCCTTCTTCCTCTGCTGCTAGAATTCATACCGGATGCAGGCAGCTCAAGGTCACTGGTGCTGCTCCTCCCCCATTCAAAGGAAGTTCCCAAGGAAGGCGCTTCACAGGTGGTCTTGGCCCTCTTCCCTTGATATCAGCCAGCTCTTATTTACAATGCATGTTAGTGCAAACTAAAAGTACGTGGTATCTGCTAAGCTAAATTATTAATTTGTGGATAACTCCTGCGACTTTGTTTAGTGAAACTTTGTATCATTTCTAATGTTGTTTCCTTAATTATTACTTTGTATTGTTTAACAAATGAAATTTTGGGGGTCAGCAAGGTAGCTCAGCAGACTAAAGCACCCGTTTAGGCAAGCTAGGCAAGCGTAGGGACTGCGGTTTAATCCCAGGCACCACAGGCTGCGCCAGCCCCGCTTCTAGGGCAGGTTGAGCCGGCCGGAGTCCAGGTGTGGTGGAGCATGGCTGTAATCCCAGCGCTGGGGAGGCTGAGAGCAGGAGGCTCAGCACAAGTCCAAGCTGCATAGTGAGACCCTGCAACAACCAAACACATTAAAAATAAACAAATAACAAAATTTTATTTTCTCTTTAATTTCCTCTTTAGCTGCAATCTGAAAACAGAAAGTGAATATCTATTTCCACCTTGATCTTATTTATTTATTTATTTATTTATTTATTTATTTATTGTATTTGGTGCAGGGACTCATTATGCAGCTCGGACTCCTAGTAATCCCCCTGTTTTCACACTCCCTAGCACTGGGATTACAGGCATGCTCCACCACACTGGGCCTCCGTTGCCAGCTCAGTGCCCCTGGGGGCACAGCATGCAGCACCAGGGATTGAACCTTGGTCCCTGTACTTGTCTAAATAGGTGCTTTAGTCTGCTGAGCCGCCTCACCAGCCCTCACCTTGATCTTTTCAATCACCATCAACATTTCTAACCTGGCCAAGCAGCTTCTTGTCCTCTCTGCAGACCACCCGCCCTGTGTTGGACACATCCCATCATGTAGGAGATTGTGGATTAGACCATGGGACCCAAAAGGAGGATTAGTGGAAAGCACACGAGATCCAGTTAGAGCCCAGAGTTCAGTGCCACAGCTAATTTCTGGTCTTGGCAAATGAACTGCGCTTATGCAAAATATTAACATTAGGAGAAACTAGGTAAAGGGAATATGGCTATCTTCCATGCTGTCACTACAACTTTACGTAAATCCACAATTATCTTCTCCAATTTTTAAAAATCACAGTAAGTGAAACATATATTCCTTTGGATCAGAGACAACTGAAAAAGTTTCCAGTGTTATTAAATCTGGGAGTTTGAGGAGGCCAGAACTAAAATAGAAAGTGAATCTAGATTTACATTTGCATTTAAAATTATAGTTCTCAACATTTCTGAAGCACTCTTGCATGCATATCATTTAATGAAAGAGAAACTTGTTGAAGAAGGTGGGTGTTAGGATACACCTCGTGTTGTGGAAAACTTGGGGCTCGGAGAAGTTTAGCCACTTGTCCAGAATTGCACAGCCGGGGAGTAATGATGCCGAGGCACCTGCCATAGCATTCTGGCTCTAAGAGTTGTCTTTCTCCGTCTTGGAAGATTGGCTCAAGACCCTGAGCATCTTATACTGTCGCTCTCTTGTTTGGGCTTTAGAAGAAATAGAAATGAAAACTAAGGTACAGATTTATGAAAGAAAGAAACTCGATTGAGAGGATAGAGGTATGAGCAAGCAGTTTGGGGTGGCTTGGGGACTGGAGGGGCACACTTGGCCACACAGGTGCAGGCTGGCCCTCTTCCCAGGGTGGAAGGCTGCCTTTTGAGGACTCACTGTGGCCATGGGTCCCGGTACTCACCAGCTCAGTTCTGGTGTCATATTCCTGGGCCCTTTACTTCTGCAAGATGGTTTCATTTCTGGGACAGGATTGTCATGAGCTCTGCTGGTCTGTCCTGGGGACCTGCCCTGTCCTGAAGTCTGCGTGATCACAGGTTAGGAGAGCAGCTCAAGGCTTTTGGGTGTAGTGAGTGTCCCTGTAAGCCTCTTTTCCTGGAGTCTACAGTCTAAGGGAAGAGATCATGTCAACTCAGGGCTTATTATCCGAGCTCGGCCGACCTGGCCTCACCACGAAGTACAGCAGGCAGTCCCCAGTAGTTACACACTTGCCTCATGGATGCTTGCGAATCTTGTAGACATTAAGCTGGGACACAGGGACTGACACTTCATGTTTCTGCACACCATCTAACTCTTACTGAGTCCCTTGAGAATTCCTTAGTCCTTCAACTTCTTCACCACATGGTGATGGAAAAACTGGATATCCCCAAGTAGAATATTGAACCTACATCTCAATCTCCACTTTGTGCAAAATTCAACTCAAAAAGGACCAAAGACAGAGGGCTAACACCAGAAATTCTTGAGTTTTTCATAGAACAACTGGCCTAGCTCATCAGACGTGAGAGCCTTCTGAGCTATTCCTCAGTGCAGCAGTGTGGGCCTCAGCTTGACCTCACCTGCTGCACACATCACAGGCCCCATCATCATGACACTGTGGTTTCTAATCATCAAGCGACCCAATCCTCCTTTGGATTGTTTTCTGCTTGTATATTTGGTAGAGGGTCTCACTATGCAGTTTGGATTTGTAGTATCCTCCTCTTTTCAGCCTCCCCAGCACTAGGATTACAGGTATGCACCACCACACCTGGACACAGGGGCTGGCTCGGTGCTCCTGATAATGGGGCCTGTGTGGGATGTGGTGTTGGGGATCAAACTCTGCCCCTGCACTTGCCTAAGCAGGCACTGAGTCTGCTGAGCTCTCTCATCAGCCAGGGAATTCTTCTTCGGAACTCACCACAACTCTTCAACTTTCTGCTGAAGCTTAAAGGCCAGATCCTAAGATTCATGCGGCAAGTGGTCACTTGGGCCACGGCTCTACTTCCACAGGGCCACGGCTCTACTTCCACAGGGCCAGGGCTCTACTCCCCTGCTCAGGAAACAGATGTTGAGTGGAAGCCACTTCTATGCTGTGGGCCTTATTTTTTTTTTTTTTTTTCTCTCTCTTGTCAGGGTCTTGAATGTGCCATAACATATTTCCGTTAATGTCATATTTTCTTTTTAATTCTTTTTTTAACAAATGCATTTGGTTGTTGCACAGGGTCTCACTGCTCAGCTTGGACTTGTGGTGATCCTCCTGCTCTCAGTCTTCCCAGCTGGGATTATAGGCATGTGCCACTATCACTATGCCAGACTGGCCAGCTCTACTCACCCTGTGGGTGAGGCCGGTGTGGCATGTGGTGCTGGGGATTGAACCACAAACTCTGCATTTGCCTACGCTTGCCTAAGCAGGAGCTTTAGTCCACTGATCTATCTTACCAACCTATATTTTCATATTTATTATCGAATACACATAGATCAGGCATGACCACTTTTCATATCACAAAGCTTCAAATTTTAAATTTGTTTCACCCTGAAGCAAAGCTCTTGGGAATTTTTTACAAAAATTTTGTATTTGTACAGGGTCTCACTATGCAGCTCAGATGTGTAGTGATCCCACTATCTCAGCCTTTCCAGCACTGGGATTATAGGCATGTGCCACCGCACTTGGTTTTGATGATCAGCACAGCATGCATACCAGGGATAGAACCCAGGTATTTCCACTTGCCAGGAAGGCACTTAGACTGCTGAGCTATCTCCCCAGCCAATGTCTTGGAAATTTTTAGGCCAAACAACATTATTAGCCTCTCACCTCAGTGTTGTGGTTTCCAGTGTCCAGTGTCCTAAGAACAGGGCTGTAAAGTTTCCTCAGAACTTGACTTGTAACCTCTCCTGACACCCATTGCCAGGCTTGGACAAGTTGGATAGGTGGCAGCAGGTGGCATACCACTGTGGACTTCAGCAAAGCTGGCGTAGGAGGGCTTCAACCTAGTCTTCCTCTAGGTGTAACTGAAAACTTTGCCCATGAAATTCTTAAGAACATAAGACACTGAAAAGCAGAGTGAAGAAGACAGACAAGTCAGAGAGGTTAGAGTATGAGAAAAATTACCACAGTAAGTTCTGTGGGTCTAGGTCCCAGAGTCTGATGCAAAGAAACCAGCAAGCCTTTAACACCCACATGTGTAGACAAAGGGAAAAATGTGATCATTCTAGCAAAACGACCAAGACAAGGGCAACACAGGAAGTCAATACAGCTTTAGACCATGAACACTCTACACCCAGAAAAACCATGCTCCTTCCTTACCCAACCAGAGGAGGTTGACTTCTTCCAGGCCTGGGAGATAGTTCAGTGGTCTGAGTGCCGGCCTAGCAAGTGCAAGGTCCTGAGCTTGGTCCCAAGTATAAAAAAGAAAGAAAGGAAGAAGAGAAAGAGAAAAAGAGAGAAAGACAGACAGACAGACAGAGAGACAGGAAGAGAGAGAGAGAGAGAGGGAAGGAGAAAGAGAGGGACAGGAAGAGGGAGAGGGAGGTAGAGAGGGAGAGAGGGGGGAGAAGAGAGGAAGGGGAAGAGAGAGAGAGAGAGAGAGAGAGACAGAGAGAGAGAGACAGAGAGAGAGAGAGAGAGAGAGAGAGAGAGAGAGAATTTTTTTCACCAAAACTTTTTTTTTAGAATTGGATGAT
>PVKN010044196.1:0-10127 GCA_004027915.1 Capromys pilorides
TGAAGTGTCTATTCTTTTAATTTTCCTCATTTTACTATTTGTCTTGCTTTTTGATTTTTTATTAGGTCACAGTAATTATCTCCTTGAAAAATATTTTTTCTTTAAAAACAATCTTTTTTATTAGTACTATTTGTTTTCTTTTCCTTTTTTTCTAGAAGTTCCTGAGTGCTACTTCCTAAAGTCATCAGGGTTCAAGCTTTTGTTTTGCCTAAAGCACACAGAAAGAAGAGGAATTGTGTTGCACCACATATAAAATATATAATATAGCAAATATACATAACTAATGATGCCCTCTTTTTATATTTTATAACACTGATGAGATGATAATATGAATATAAACTAGTAGGATATTTGAATTTGTTTTTACAAAACTGATGTATGAATATCAGGTTTGATGGAAGAGGCTGCAATTCTTTATGAATTCTCAAGGTATTCATCAGAAATTCTTGATCTAATTTTACTGGTTGTGTGTTTTGTCCTTGAGAGTAGTTTTTTACAAAGGTACATAATGACAAAAAAGAATGACCTGTTAAGGCATAATTTTGAAGCAGGGGATTTCTTTTTCTGGGAAGGAAGATGTTGTAAAAGTCTAGTAAAGATACCTGATCCAATTGTTCTTTGACTTAAATATCTGATGGCGACTCTCTGTAATCCATTTAAAACTAAAAGAGAATATGTTTATCTCAACTGAAAATGGAGTTAGAGATATACCTCCATCCACGTAGCTATACTGAAGTGCTATTTCCAGTAATTGCTATGTTTGACTCACCAAATTGCACAAACACATGTAATACACCTGAGTTCTGCTTGGACTGTTTAAGGCAGACGCAGAAGGTAGCAGGGTTACTCTACACTATGCTGTCCCCTACACAGACTTGTCACTGCCTGTGCAGTTCACTGCTATATACCATGGGAACTAATCATGAAGAAACGTTGCTAATACTCATATAATAATCTTAACGGTTTATAAACTTGTGGGACTGCAGGAGAAGCATGACCCGTTGGCTGAACATACCTGCTCTAGGCCTGGTCACAACTCTGCAATTATTTTTTAAGAACCTGTGTTTAGGTGCCACCTTTAAATATATTCTATAGGCTGATAACGGTTTCCATTTGTTTTACACATATGAACATGGAGTGTTGAAGTTTTGTTGTGAGCATTATGACCCCTTTGGTATGTTCCTCAGAGAAAAGGGAAAAATCTCACTTACATAGTTGTTCACAGTAGGAGTGGAATGTTCACCTCTTAATTTCATCATGAAAGTTGCTTTGATGTACTGCTTTAATATCTTTGGACAGCTATAAGTTGATACTTCCGCTTATAAGCAGCTCTTGTGTATATACGCATGTGTACCTTAACTAACTAATTGTAAAGGGAGTTAAAGGAAAGAATTTCAAAATAAATTCTTTTTACATTTTTCTCTCCATGAATAGGAACATTTAATAGGAATTGTATGAGTTACTGAGGATGCTCTAAGAAAATACCATAGGCTGAGAAGTTTCAGCAGCAAAAAGTTAGTGTTCACAGTTGTGAAGGTTGGAAGTCCATGATGAAGGTGCTGGCTGACTTGGTTCCTGGTGAGAGCTCACTTCCTAGCTTGCAGATAGATATCTTATCTTCTTACTGAATTCTCACATGGCTTGGGGACAGCTCTGGTGTCTCTCCTCAGCCGTGAGCCCTCTGCACTCTCCGACTGGTCAGATTCACTTGTGTTAAGTGCACATTGTACAAAGTCGCCTTTGTTGAAACTTCTGGCCTGGTACCACCTGGGAAGGCTGGCTACTGGATGAGAAGATTGCAATGGCAAGAGACAGAGAGGGAGGTGAATCTTGCAGCAGGAAGCTAAGAGCTGCAAAGTCTCCACCAGCTCCTCTAGAGCAGGCAAGGAGCTCCAAGGGTATTCTGTAGTGTTCACAGAGGTGCCCATCAGTGTTCTGCTCTTCTACTCTTCAGCAGAATCTTTTCTTCTTTTATTAGTAGTTTTGATACTACTGCTCTTTTTTCTTTTTCTATTCTTTCTGTTTTACTGTAGGTGAATGAATATATTGCTATTTTATGATCTTTGATGTTTTCTTATGTTTATTAGTCTCAATGTTGGCTTTTTACCCTCCTTAGGCTACGTTTTGCCACACTTCAAACTTCCAGGTATTTCAGATTCTGCAGAGTTCACTGTGAGTCTGCTCTGGTCCATCCAGCATGTGCTGTCAGCTCCTTTTTCTACATCCAAGTGTCCTGTACCTGTCTTCTCTTTCTGCATGGCTGGGGCCCTCCCTTACAGCACAGACATTGTCTGTCCTGTTGCTTCTTGTGACCAGCACTCATATGTGTTTTGTGCTCCAGTGGAGGAACCACTGTAGAATTAGGTAGGAAGATTTTTCATTTTTTAATGGTGGTTTGTATTCTCTGACAATTGAGCTATCGTTAGTGACATTGCTGAGCATACAAGGAAAAGGAACACCTCTAGGTACAGGGAGAGCTCAATCCTTATAAGTGTTCAAAAATTATAATGAAACTACCTGTTTATAAAAATGAAATTCCAGCGACATTGAATCTCTGGGACAATGTATACATTTAAAAGAGAAAATTTTTCTACATTCAGGGGAAAATGTGCTGATAAGAACTGAATTTTATCTAAGGTCATGGCTTAAGCCAGAGAAGAAACTCTGAACCTTGATTTTATGGCTAGATTCTTTTTGCTTCTATTTACAGACTGAGTTTGTTAGGCAGGAAAGCTGCCAGACTGTTCCTTTGTATGGTCTTGTTGTGTCTGAAAGTGCAGATCCATGTCACCAACCAGTGTAGCAGGATGCAGCACAAGTGGTTTGGAGCATTGAAGTCAGCATCACCTAGGTTTGGGTTTAAATATTGGCATTTCCATTTATTAATTGTGTGTCTGTGGGAAAATCGTTCACAATTTCTGAACTTGAATTTCTCCATAACGATGTCCATCATAGAGAGCTGAGGTGAGGATCAAAGGTGAAGATCAACATATGTGGGACTAGACTAGAACATTAACCCATATGGGTGGCTTCTCTTTGGAGCAAGCAGACAAAGGTCGCATTGGAAGGAATTTAGATTTGTCTTTATTTTCCCTTTCCTCTTTACTTGATTCCATTAACCAGACACAAAGACATTCAAATTAAATTGTTGAGTAAAAATATGATGGCTGAACTTTGTAAATTTTAAAAGTAGAAATTTGAACAGAATTTCTGCGTTTCAAGAATGCAGATTTCTGTATACAGTGAATCATAAGGGTGAATGGAACCTCTCATATTTTAACAGGATTTCTAGGTCATAGGCCTTCTATTTATTGTCTTACCTTGGGCTGACCCCATTTGATGACAGCACTAAGAATTGATGATTTCTTTACCCTCAGAGCAATTGAAAACAGAAGAAGGAGTAAATCTCTAGATCTTTCTGGGTGGAGGAATATGTAAACAACCACATAGTAGCAATGAGAAACTTTGAGTCCCCTTTCTTCTTGTTCACAAAACCTTCTAGCTTGCAAAACCTTGGAAATATCACTGGGTTCCTCTTGCTTCAATCAGAGTCTGAATGTAACTTTGAAAGGAAATGCTGGATTTTAGAAAGTGGCTTTAGAGTCAAACAGACATGGGTTTGATCCTGGTAAATGGTCAGTGCCTGTAAATTGTATCCATTATTATTTTTATTGCCAATTCAGCTTTTGTACTTCAGTCATATTGATTCTTAATCCTCTCTTGAATATTCTGTGTAGAAGAGCCTATAAGTGATTAGTTTTGGGTTCTTAACTTTCATATTCTTCAGCTTGGATTCTGTCCATGTGGCCCACTTACCCACGCTAATTACAGCATTTTTAGGACAGAAACATTGTGTAGTTACAAGATCTAGTCCAAAGAGTTTAAAAGAGACTGACAGATCACTCTGAGATTGTGTTCATTCTACTTAACACATTCTTTTCTTCATTTTCTATTTATTTTTCTCTTAGTAGATGTCTTCCTTTCCTGGTCATATTTCAAGTCATCCTTTGGGATGATAAAGATGATGGTGATAGCAACAGATGAAATTTACTGAGTGTTAACCATTTGCTAGATACTCTCTTACCACTTTTTTATAGGAAGATGAATCTTCATATGTGCCTCATACAGTAGGTACCATGAGTTTCTCCATTTTACAGACGGAGTGAGTGTAGCTCTTCAGCCAGGCAGTGCAGCTGTGGCTCATGGGCGGTGGGTGGCTCAGATGTGGACATTCAGCAGCTGACGACAAGAGCTTTCCTCTGGACACAGACAGGCTCGGGACACTGATGTCCAGCCTTGTGCGTCAGTGGTTGTGAATAAGATGCCTTTGCCACCAGCAATGCATACTATGGGAATATCTTCTACGAAATGCGCAACATGTTAAAATAACAGTCATTCATGTGAATCTCATTAGAAGAAAATTTATCAGACAATCTTTATGATATTTCTTTTCTACTCAGGGAAAATAAATACAATTATGAAGTCATTCTCTACAAAGTTAGATTCCCTACCCTCTTTGTAGAGTACTGAGAAAAACAGTTTTATTTTTTAGGTACTGGGAATCGAACTCAGGACCTTATGTTTGCCAAGCAGACACTTATGCCTCTGATTTATATGCCCTGACCCAAGAAAATCATTTTTAGACTATGACTTTCAAACAAAGGAAGGTGAATAGAACCACTTTCATTTGAAAGTTCAGGCAGAAGTCACCAATTTTGACCCCTATAAATTAAAAAGAAAAAATTCCCAGGTGAATATTTTCATATGCAAACTAATTCAAAGGGTAAAAAAAAAAAAAATTAGAACAAAATTCAGTCTGAAACAGGTAGGTACTTTTGAAAAGGGTCCATTTTGGACCTATCCATTAAGTAGGAGTTAGAAGTATACAATTTTTTTTTGTTTATTCTAAAATGGACTTGTGTAGACACAGCTTATGTGGGGACAGGGGACCATGATTTGAAACATGCTGCTGCCTTCCAAACAATGAAATGAAGAGGACAATAAACAAAGGAAACCTTCCCAAAGGCTCTCTTCATTTACATTCTGAGATTACTGTCCCCATCTCTCTGCTGAAATAGCCCTGTGCTACTGGCCGTCCAAAAGCATAATCAGGTACTGTTGGGAGCTTTTGCTTCTGCAAACTGCACGGAGAATATTTGAATACTGCCAAGACTATAGGTGCCTGTTTCCAGTTGTCATCGAATATGCTATAGCGTGTCATAAATAAGGGAGGTGTATTTATAAATCTGACATTAAAAATGTGTTCCTAAAATATCTCATGTGTTCCCTGGTCATGTCAGCATAGAAATAATGTTTAGTATTTGTTTATTTTACTGGACCACCCCATGAACCTCAGGGAAACATGTTAGAAAAAAAAATTATAGCTACGCCAACTATTCTGGGAGATACACGAGCCCTCCATGTTTATCAGGTTGAGGGCACTGTATTTTGATGTCAATAAGCAATTTTTCCAGCCCGGTCTCCTGCCCGACCCTTTTAATCCATCAATATATTATTAGAGATAAAGTTGGTGGATGCCTGCTGCAGTTAGAAGATAAATGACATCTCTGAAGTCAGGCATTAAAGACTAGATTAAGGCCTTGTGACACCGTTTTCAGTGCTCATCTGTGCACTTCTGTTCAACCTATCACACTGAGTGACAAGAAAGAAAAATAATGAACTGGGCCAGGGGAAGAAGAAGAAAAAAAGGCAGAAAAAGAGAGAGATTTTTCCCCCCTAACATACAAACTACATCAGTTCACAC
Organism: Capromys pilorides; assembly: GCA_004027915.1. Lineage (NCBI taxonomy): Eukaryota > Metazoa > Chordata > Mammalia > Rodentia > Capromyidae > Capromys > Capromys pilorides. Next base: position 5,765 of record PVKN010044196.1, read on the forward strand.
TCGGGATTAGACTGCATTTAAAGAAAGGAAAAAAGAAAAGAAAATGGGGAATTGGGAAGGACAGGGAAGGGGCTGTCCTATAAAGATGAAAATAGGCAGGCAATGGGGACATTAAAGCCAAGAATTCCATTTCTGCCTGGCTCATGTCACTTCTACTATTCCCACCTGCCTCCCAACCTCTTCTACACAGATGTTTCCCAGTTGGCTTCCAGTTGCTCCAGGAATCTGCCCCACCCCTGAGTAGGAAGGAGTGACATAAATCTTGATAAGAAGCAGCACTGGGTTCTAAATCTTGATGAATCATGGTCTTCCATCCTTGCTAAAGGATTTCCTTTATTATCATTGGTGTGATAGAGGTTTCATGGCTTTTTAAAAACTGTCTTTTGACACTGTTTGAATATGGTCCTGAGTTGAAAAAAAACAAACAAATATTGAATCTCCTGCAATTGTGTGGATAACAACAAGAACAATAAATTGCGTGGTGAAAGAGATATGCAGCCTTACAGAGAGGGAATTAACTAATAGAAAGCACCCAGCTTTGGGGGTCTATTGTAAGTCAAATTATGTCCTCATTCTTGTACAACTGTTTTTGTACAAATCAAACCACCTTTCCCCCCACATGTTTTAACATGTTTGAGACGATAGAGGGACTACTTTTTCCCAAAGACCTCTTTGTCTCAGCCTGTCAGCAATCTTCTGTTAAGTGCAGGTCCAGCAGACGGGCGTGTGCAATATAGTATTCTTGGCACCCTTGACTGTGAACACACAGAAGATCACTGATCACTGATTGATGACGCTTAAACACATGTCTCTAAACCCAAACTTTTTTCTCTAAGCCCAAGCTCTTTTCCTACGTTCCTGCTAAATATACATAAATTCTTCTGCCACCATAAATATCGCATATCTAGTCAACATCGGGCTTTACAGCAAGGTTCTCCTACCATTCATGTCATCATCCAGGGTCATTTCCTTCTTGCATGTCCCATTTTCTTTCCTTCATTACCTCTTTCTTCAGCCCAAATTCAAAACCTTATTGTTCCAAGCTTTAGCTCCTTATTCATTCGTTCTTGTTCAAAATCCACATTTAAGTTACTACCAAATTGATTATGCCAGAACTCATTGACTATTATAGTCTCTGTTCAGATTTCTTTTCACACAGAGTTCAGATTCTTGAGTATACTAAAGATCCTATGGATTGTGATCCAAGTACATTCCAAGTTACCATTTCCTTTAGGCTTCAACGAAAATGTTTATATGTTTCAGACATGGTTATCATATACTCATCTCTGTATGCTGTTGCTATTGTGTGTTTTAAAAATTCCTTTCTGGATACCTCCACCTATATAAATGCTATACATTCTTTATCTTATTTATTTTCTTTACCATTCAACTGCCTCTGACTTCCTTACACATGATTTTTGCCTTCTTGAAAATATTGAGGTATATTTTGGCAGAATATTCTTGGTTGAAAGTGGTAGAACTGGGCCAGGGAGATAGTTCAGTGGAATGAGTGTTTGCCTGGTAAGTGCAAGTCCTGAGTTCAATCCCTAGTACCACCACAAAAAGAAAAGAAAAAAGAAAGAAAGTGGCACAACTTCACTTGGCTTGCAAAGTTAATTGATTAGAAGGTTCAGTGATCATAGAAAAGGCCTCTGGGTCTCCAGAAATCAAGCCAAAAGACTGGTGTATGCTTAAAGATCTCTTTGTTTTGCTTCTGTTGTTTTGAAAATATTGTGTTTATTCTCTCTGGTGTCCTTAGTTTGTTTGGGATGCTATAACAAACTATTACAGACAGCATAACTTATAAATAACTAAAGTTCATTTATGACAGTTCTGGAGACTAGTAAATCCAAAATCTAGGTGCTAGGGAATTCAGTATCTGCTAGGAAGCCACTTTCTTGTTTATAAATGGTTTCTCATTATGTCCTTCATGGTAGAGGGCAAAAATCAGCTTTCGTGGCTTCAACCTGATACCACCCCCAAAAGCTCCATCTCATAATACTGTTGCCTTGGGGTTAAGATTTTAAAATCTGAATTTTTGGGAACATGCACATTTAATCCGTAGCTGTAGTTGCTGACAAGATTTTTTATATTAAATGTGGGGGTTTGGGTTGCGCAGACACACTGCTGATTGTATTTGTTTCATATTTCCCCTAGAAAGGCAAACCAAAAATCCATTCTCTAAGTCCAAATAGAAAGGTACTGAGCAAGTCTTCTAGATTAATCCACCTAGTTATCCATTGTCTATCTCTGGGCCAAGAAGTAAGCTTGGAAGTGAGGAAAAATGTATGATTGTCCCAGCTTGAGCACATACCCTACGACTTGACCAAGAAGTTTGCAGTAGATTGCGAGGGTGTCCATGATCATTTAGTGCTCCTTGTAACATGGTAGGTACTTCAAATAAAGTTAGAACCTATGTTCTTATGCCCTTCCATTGGAGATGGCCTTGATTAGCTATCAATCAAATGACCAAAAATGGTATTGAGCCAGATCTAAGCATAGACCTATGAAGACAATGTATATTTCTATTTTCTCTCCCAGAGATATGTTACCACAGTATGAACATGTCTGCGTTAGTCTATGTTATGATGATATATGTGGCTTACTCTTAATTGTCAACCCCTTTGATAGCTAGCCAACATAACAAGCAGGATTGTGTAGTGAACCATCAGTATGCCCAGCTGAGGTCAGAGGAACCTCCTAATAATGCAGGCCAAATTCTAAGCCATGACTACAAACAAGGATGTTGCTTTCAATCTCAAAATTTTGGGTGTTTTGCCATATAGCAAATATAAATGACACAAAGGCAGAACATATGTGACAGCTGCCTGCCTTGGAACCATATAGTTTAGAAGCAGGAAGGCTGTGTCCCAGGCAGAGAAATCTATGTGTGGCAGGAACAGCTACTTCCATGTCCTCAACATGAGACTATGGCATTCTTTCTGCTCTCCAGCTAAACAGTAGACTAGAGAGCAGTGACTGATAGGGTCATCTCCTCCTGTGGTTAGCAGAGGCCCTCACAAAGATCAGATGCTTAGTGACTCTTGCTTAAATGAATGAATAGAAGTGATGCTACCCTGCCATATTTCTAATTAGCACAAGTATAAGGCTTAAAGATTTTTAAATTTTAGTTTATTAGTACATGTTTGCAGTACATAATGTTTACATTCATTGTGGGAAGTTGATGCATGTGTATGTGACATGTCTCAATTCCTTTTTTGTCCCCTTTTCATTTCCCTCCCTTACCACTCTTTTTGAGCCCCCATTCTGTGATCCCCTTCTTTATTTGTTGCATATATTTGCAGTACAAAATGTTTATGTTCACTGTGTGGAGCTGATACCCGTACACAACACACTCAGTTCTTTTTTGTTTCTTCATTTCTTAGTCTTTCTCTCCCTCTGCCCTCCCTCCATCTCTTGATCCCTTTCTTCTCTGATAACAAGATATCTCTTTAGTTCCTGTGACGGGTCTTTCTTTTGCTCTTCATTTTTATTTTGGGTTTCTCATAGGAGAGAAAGACTCCATGATTTGTCAATACCACATTTTCTTCTATTCATCTGTTTATGAAAATATAGTTAAATACACCATAGTATAGAGATTTAAGCATTTTATCACTGACCTTCCTACTATTTTAGAACACTAAGGGTATTCCTTATAAAAAACCTTCCCTATGCTACATAAGAATGAAAATCTGGTGCCATAATTCAGCAGCAGTTTTGATAAAATCCAGAACCAAACTGCTTTATATAAAAGAAATACCAGCAGGGATCACAGCACAGCTTGCATTTATTTATTTATTTATTTATTTATTGAATTTTAGGGAAGGGTCTACAGGGTGTTCCAGGTTTCATTACTAGATCAGACTCATAGTGATCCCCGTGTTTATAGCCTCCCAAGAGCTGAGATTCCAGGTTCATGCCCAGACTCAGTTGATGTCTCAGGGCACCCCAGGGGCGGGGCTGGCATGACAAACCTTGCTTTTATTTATTTTACATGAAAAAACTGAAGCTATTTGCTTTATCCTTCACAGATTAAAATATGGATATGATTAGTTGAGTGTACACTAGGAACTAGGCACCTTGTACATTAGCATTATCTCTAATTTAATCCTTAAAATAACCTCATGGAATAATTACTATTTTCATTTTATAGATGAGGAAGCCATGTCTCAGGAAAGTAGATTATAATTGTTCAAGTTCACACAGGTAGTAAATACTCAAGTAATGATTTGAACACAGATTTTTTTCCTTTTCATATCTAAACTTAGCTATGCCTGATGACAGAACTGCTTTGTAGTTGAGGGGAAAATCTGGCATTGATCTGTTGCTCACCCTTTATACTGATTTCTTTATCCTGGAGATG
>PVKN010044197.1:0-10133 GCA_004027915.1 Capromys pilorides
GATGCAGACATGACAACTTTTCTAAACACTGTTGGTACAAGTATTTCTTCTCACTGAGCTAAGACAAAGTAGTTGTATCCATAGTCCAATATTCCATAATACTGGGGAAAAAAGAACTATTTTGCATTGTTGATTAGAATGTAAATTAGTGCCATCACTATGGAAATAATTATGGAGGTTCCTCAAAAAACTAAAACTAAACCTACTTTGTGATCTAGCTATACAACTTAGCATATACTGAAAAAGAATCAAAGTTGATGTAATATAGAAATGTGTATGGCACCACTATTCACAATAGCCAAGTTATAGGATGAATGCATAAAGAAAATATATACACAACGGAGTATTACACAGCCATAAGAAAAGTGAAATCATGTCATCTGCAGGAAAATGGATGAAAGTGGAGTCATTGTAAAAAAAATAAAACAGATTTAGAAAGACAAGTGTCACATTTTCTCTCATTTGAGGAATCTAGACCAAAAACAAGCAGGAAAGTAGAAGGTATCCAATTAGAAAAGATGAAAGAGATGGAAGAGCAGGGAGAAAAGGGTAAGGAAAAGGAAAAGGTTATTGTCAAAGTTGGTTATATACTTGTATGCAAAGGTCACACTGAAAAACACCCCACAATCAATAATATAATCACTCTATAATCAGTATGTGCAACTAGTCCAAGTTCTTAACCAACCTGGACGCTTGGTGAGCTGCCTATGGGATTTTCCATTTTGCCATGCATTCAGGGGCTCTAGAAATACATTTTCTTATAACAATTTTATAACAACTATACTATCTTCTGCTGTATACAGCAAGTCCACGTAGAGGCACCTTGCTAAGATCCAGCAATGACCTTATTTTATCCACAAAAAGGCCTGACTGCATGGTGATGAAACTGAGCGTACTCCTCCCCTCCCCTCTCCTTTTATTTCTCTAAATCTAAAAGGTTATAAACGCGGCTCATAAATGAGTTACTCAACTAGGCTTGAAAGTATAAACTTGCGGGACTTCACATCTTTGTTCTGCCCCACCCATCAAATGGCCAGTGCCAAGAAAATCCACCCTCCTTGGGTAGGATGCGAGAAAGCAGAAGCTGGGGTGATGAAATGAAAAGTGACTGCGTCCCTCTGGGTGGAACATGTCCTGGGTGTTGGTCTAGAAGGTCAGGAAGGAAAATCTGTGTGGTTAAAATGAGAGAATACTCAAGTGTTACATCCTTAGCATATGCAAGGATACCTGGGTATATGGAAGTACAAATTTTCCTGACCCTATTGTGCATTCCTGACAAGCACAAGGTCCTAAATTCAATCCCAGGTACCGCAACAACAATACCAAAAAAAAAAAAAAAAAAAAAAAAAAAAAAAAAAAAAAAAAAAAAAAAAAAAAAAAAAAAAAAGCCAAAGGCTGACCCTTAGGGGGTAATGACAATCCACGCCGACAATCCCTACAAGACTTTCCTCCTGTTCGGGACCCGCTGGCCTCTGGCTGACCAATCGGGACAGGTGAGGCGAACTTTCTTCCACTTCCTTCTCTTCTTTCACAACTGTAAAGAGTGGAGACTTCCCAACCAGGCAGTTGCAAAAAGTAGCAACTTCCCCTCCAGCCGACTGAAAACTCGGCAACGTCTGGCCGTAATTTGAATGCGTTTCCTTTTCATTGAGAACAAAGGTTGGCGCCCCAGCCTGGCAGCGCGGGTCAGGAAAGTACACGGCGGGCGTCGAGAAAACACGCAGCGAGGGACCCAAGAGAAAGGGAAAGGGGAAAACACCCGTCCGCGGGGCGCTGGACTTTTTCGACTTTTCCTTTAAAACGAAAAAAAAAAAAAAAAAGTTTTTCAAGCTGTGGGTTCCAAGAAGAGGCAGGAGGAGGGGAGGGAGGGTGACAGAAAAGACGCCCGGTCGGTTATGAGTCACAAGTGGGTTATAAAAGGGTCGCAGGACCGTAGGCGCGGGCTTCCTGTGCTCGGCCACGCCGGGCGAGCGCGGCCAGCCCTCGCGGGACCGGCGCCAGCTTGGGGCGAGACTGCACGGCGAGAAGCGCGCAGAGGCCGGCGGGGAGCAAGGAAGCCCGGCCCGCAGGTACACGACCCGGCGCTCGCCACCCGCCCGTCCTCCGCCTGCACCCTCGGCGGCGCGGGCGGCGCGGCGACGGTGGCCGGGGCGGGACGGGCGGCGCAGCGACGGTGGCCGGGGCGGGTCGGGCGGCGCAGCGACGGTGGCCGGGGCGGGACGGGCGGCGCAGCGACGGTGGCCGGGGCGGGACGGGCGGCGCAGCGCGGGAGCGAGAGCGCGAGCGGCAGCGGCGCGCACGTGGCCGCCGGTCCAGCCCGCGAGCGCTCGGAAAAAGGGCTGGGCTGAGCGTGCGGCAGGGCCCGCGGCAGAGGGCGGGAGGAGATGGTTAAAAATAATAATCTGAAAACCAGCGCTTGAGCTTCTTGGCCGGGTCTCCTTAGCTGATTGCGGAGGTGACCGTGCTGGGCTGGTGGAGAGGCGAGATGGGTGTGGCGCGTGTGGGCTCAAAGATACTCTGCTTCCCAAACGCGTGTCCTCGAGCTTCTCTTGGAAAGTAACTAGTAACCCCGTTTCACAAAGTTAGGATCCTATTTAAAATATCGATGTTCTCGTTTAATGAAATTAAGAATGAGCAAACGTTCAAGGAGCTTGGGTATTTACTTACTTCGGATCAGGGTCTCCCCTGTGTCCCCCAGACTGGCTTCGAACTCACTGCTGCCTCTCCCTCCAATACCGGGACTGCAGACCAGCTTGAGTGTTTGCTCACCAGTGTCTGGTGTCATTCTGCCGGGCACTTTGGCTGGGTTTTTTTTGTTGTTGTTTTTTCTGCCAAGACTCCAGTGAATATGTTACCTTTCACAGTACTCCACAGTGGACCAGGTCTTTTAAAAATAAATTGTAGGATCAAGCAGCCATATCAGGATGTTTCAGAATAAAATGTAACCTATAAATACTGGCATGAACAACTGACAAAGATATGTGAGAGTTCAAACTGTGTTAAAAATGCAAAACCTGAAGCCCAAAAAGGTTCAGCTATTTCCACGGCAGATTAAAGACTCTCTTATTGTACAGAACAGACGTATCTAGCGAAGCTTACAACTTAGCTTACACTTTGCATCTTTTTTTAATATTAGAGATTGAACCCAGGGCCTTTGAAATGAGCTACATCACCAACTCTTTAAAATAATTTTTTGAAATAATATCTAAGTTGCCTAGGCTGAACTCAAACTGGAGTTCCTCTTATCTCAGCCTCCCTATATTTATATATTGCTTTAGCCGAGTATATAATCTTAGTAGTAATACTCTTTGAGCTGATCTTTTAAAATTCATTGTGTAAGGTATTTAATTGCTTAACTATGTTAGCAGTAATATGAACTCTTAAAAGTTTTCAAAGCAATTCCCTGCCTCAGCTGATTTGTTAGTGACAATGAAAGGAAACACGCAGGGTACATAGTGTTAGCCCCATCTCCCCAGGAGGACTTGTAACTAAGAGAGTTTGAGTTTTCTCCAGTAAGGTTACTCAGTCCTAACACAAAGCCTGGGGTGAAAGGGAGAGGATCAGACTGCAAGCTTTTGACTATTTGTCTAGGCTCTGTCCCATGACACCTTGCTGCCCGGGTGGTTTCGGACACACTTGCTAGTTATTCCACTGCAGAGGAATGGGCTGGTGCCAGTGAGCTCGCTCCTGCACTGGGTCTGTTCTCTCTGACCACACTGGGACTTCCCACCCACATATGTTAAGAATGAGACCCACTGACCCTGGCTAACACCTCCAACACTCTCAAGAAGAACCAACTTTTAAGATGAGAGAGACTTCAACTCTCATCTTAGCCTACTAAAATGTAAAAAGTATAGTTTAACAATCTTTACAGGAAAGGTAAAAGTCCCAGAGTGTCACATTCTCTTGCCATCAGAGTGGCTGACATCACTCTGCTTAAGGTGGAGGTTAACAGATGGGCAAGCTAGGCATGGCCCTTCCCTCACGACCCTAAAATGTAGGAAGAAAGGCTAATCGGCCACTGCTATGCAGTTAGGAATCATGTCAATTGTGGTAACATGTATTATACTTGCACTACTGGAATGTTCTAAAAATTTTGCCATACTTTTCAAGTGCAAACAAAATCGCTTTCATCGTTCCTCATGGTTCATCAAATCAGTCTTATGTTAATCAAAAAGTCCACCTAGAAACTTCTGAAATTTCCTCCTCAGCTATTCTGTCCTAATTTCTGCCATTCTAGGTACAAAGGTTTGTCTTTCCTTTCTTTCATTGTAGAATAATTCTTAAACCTCTCTTTTCCTTCTTCATTGGAATTAAAATGGAAGTTACATATGATTTTCCCAGAACTTTTTTAAATGGATACCCTCACATAATTTTGTGTTCAGGGCCAGCAGGTTAGAGGCTTCTGTGAGTCTCCAGCCGTCACCCTCCTGGGCAGTCCAGCTTCACACTCCAAGCCTGGCATCACAAAGCAGTTGGCCTGGGTGAAAGTGGTATGCGGACTCCTCACCTTCACTTGCAGGGGGCACCGCTCTCCTTACCTAGTAGGAGGTTTTGTTTGACATATCGGCCACCATGCAGCTACGCTGCTGACTTTAATGGCCCCTCGCTCTAGTGCTGGGCCTCCAGCCCGTTATGGAGGAGCAGCGGCTGAGAACTGTCGTGTTTCTAGTTCCATCACTGCAGATCCTTCTGTCTACTTTTTCTCCTTCTCCCAAGTGGGTGACTAGGACTGAATTACTTCTTAAAGCCCTTACACTGAGGGAACTATGTGATTCCAAAATAATTAACTCCCTTTCATGTAACTCCTAAGACAACTGAATTTTGTGTGAATTCATATGCTCTCTGTCCAGCAAAGGTCAGAGTAAGAACCACGGACCACGGAAACTCACTATAGAACATACTTGGCCTTTCACTGATCTTAACTGGCTTCAAACCTGGGGTACACATGTTTCCGGAAAGTAGACAGAGTAAAAACCATGTAAAACACTCTTTAAAGGGAAAATATTAAAATTTCAAAAGCATCTTTTTATCCCACATCGCTACGGACAACTTCCTTATATATAAATTTATATATGTAAATATATAAAAACATTTTAAAGATAATAAGTAGCAACTTTAAATATACACATATTTACAAACACATATTGCTTTTATCAGGCTTTTAAAGAAAGGAAAGTGGTGCTTCTAATTTGTGTAATCTTTCCCTGCCATGAAATACTTTTCTGACCTCTCCATCAATCAGTGTCTTTGAACTTGAGTATTCAGGGCCTCCAGCAAAACCACCTCAAAAGCACACTTGCCCTCAGATTAGCACATTGTATGTCAAGTAGTTGAGCACCCTTTCTTACCGTGCCAGTGAAGAAGAATATGTGCTTGATTTCTAAAATTACCATCCTTGCACAAAACCACACACTTGTGCAAAACTTAGACTTAACATCAGCGCAGTGGCTATAGCTTAGCACAAATTATGATTATCTGTGTTCATGAAAACCAGGTAAAATTATATTATAATTGTAACCAGGTTTATATAAACAGGGCCAAGACCCTGGCAGTAGGAAAGATAAGGGAAGAATATCAAATAGGTGCTTTAATGAAACTGAAGCTGATGATTAGATACAATGAAACAATGATGTTCGATTTACATTTGCACCATTTTTCCATCAGTGAGAGCATTCCATCCACACATTGTTTCCTCACTGGCTTCCCAAAATGGTGTGGTCCTTTATGTGCCTGTTCACCCGGGCCGGGCCAGACCAGCACGGTGAACACCCAGACTGCCGGGTGTGCATCCCACCCACTCCTCCTCGCCCACTGTTACCCCTAGGAAAATCATTTCCCCAGCCTATGCTTTTCTGGCACCCTGTGTGCATAAGAGGGATGCAGATGCTCGGCCCTAAGGCTGTGTAGAGGAATGACCAAGTCAGGGTACATCAAGCACTCAGGGTCGCTGGCCTCAACGCAGTCCTGTGTGAGTACATGCTATTAGTGTGTATAAATTAATTGCCTAAGTGGTCTGTTTTGAAAAACCAACTTTGAAAGTGAGATGTACATTCAGAGAAAGTAAGTATATACATCTATATATATATATATATATATATATATATATATATATATTTTTTTTTTTTTTTACACACATGCACAGGAATCTCTAAAAATTCTTTACACATTTAAAAAATTGTTACTTGTTAATTGTAGGTTTTGTGTTGTTTAATCCCAGGACCTCTCCTATATCCCTAGTCCTTTATATATTTTATTTTGAGACAGGTTCTTGCTAAGTCACTAAATTGCCCAGGCTGAGCTTGCACTTTCAATCCTCCTGCCTCAGCCACCCAGAGTTTGAGGTTTTTACATTTTCAACAGCTGTGGAATTCATCTGCCTCCTTAATCAAAAGAAAAACTCATAAAACACTTCACAACAATTTTTCCAAGAAAACAGTTTATGTACCTTTTAGCCATTACTTTATGACATTAAGATGAGGATAAACCAAAGAATTCTTTTAATTTTGTTTATAGACTCTTAAATAACCTCAAATATATATAATGATTCAATTATAAACTGTTCAATCTGTCTAGACTTGTCCATATACAGTGGAAAGGTTGCCATGTGACAGATGTCCAGATAATTACAAAGTTCTCCCCAAGCATAATTACTAGTGTCATTGGAACTATGGCTAACATCTTTCAACCTTGATTATGAGCCATCTTCTGTTGTGTCACTTGATCTTCACAATAGACTTTTATAGTAAAGTCATTACCTCTGTTTAAAGAGAATAAATTAAGACTCAAAGAAGTCAGGGTGCTAAGTGACACCCAGCTAGTCACATTAATGAGGTCGGAGATAGAATCCAGGTAAGTCGAAACCAGAACAAGCAATACCTACTTTCAGGGAGACATACTGTTACCTTCTGCCTCATTGCTTTACTTCTCCCTTTCCTTATCTAGCTATCATCAAAGCTCTCTCTCTTTATATTGTAATCTCACCTCTAAATACTTTTAACACATATCCCCTGGGAATAGTGTCAGTTCTACATCATGAAAGCATATGATTATGGCATCCAAGTACAGTTCAAAAAAGGAATAAAACCTAGCTTTCACCCACAAGTCCAGATGATTATTTCTGCTCAGATTTTCTAGCTTTATCCTGATTATACTTTGTGGACTGAGATGCATGCCTCCCAAGGGTCCATTACTAATCTGGACTACTAACGCCTCTTAATATATCTTACACATTTACAAGGTTCTACTACACTAGTCTGTTAAGGACACTGCATGTCACTTAACATTTTACTGAAATGCTTGTACTAACTCCAGGTCCAATGTGCAGAAAGAAATGCCTAATCTCAATTCAAAGTACTACTGAAAGTTGGCTCTGTATCCAGCACTGAGGTAAGACGCACTTTCTGCCCTCACATACAACGCAGCGCTACGGAAGAGACATCTGACAAATGCCATGCAGTGCGATGGGTGGACAGAGAACAAACCAGCCATGTTGGGGCAGACAAGGAGAGTGACACCAGGAGACAGAGACAGCATAGATGCTAGGAGTGTGTACCTGGCAGAGAGCATTTGGAAAGGATGGACAAGTCCATTTGAAGAATGATTTGGTATAGGTCCACCTAGTGCCTCAGTGGGTGATGGCCTCACGATGACATCTTGGGAAGCCCCAGCAGTCCTCATTTGGTTTACCAAGGCATTAAGTAAAATGTCATGGAGTATACAACATAAAACAGCATGGACTGTGCCTTTTAGGTTCAAGTATCCCATATTTGTAGCGTCATAAATATTAACTGATAACAAAGCAAAGTCAAAACTTTTGTTTACACAACTTGCTCAGCTTTTCAAGCATAATTCTCATTGCACAAATTCTTCCTTGCTTGGGGCATGGTATGTGGAAATAGAAAAATATGAGCTGTGGCTTGTCAGAGTAGGAAAGCCAGCTTTTCCTTGTGACTTAGACATAGGCATGTCACTAACAAACAGCTCTCACATTCTCGTGGGTGTATTTCACTGCAACTCAGTGTGGAGATTCCCGCGCTGCTAACAGGAGAGCCCCAAGAAAGCCTTTGGGAAAGGATACGCTTATAAAGCAGCAAAATACTCCAGAGTCAGTAACCACCATCCCATTTTCTTTTCTCCAGGGTGGAAGAAAAGAAAGGATAAAAAAATAAATTATAAACAAAATGAAAAAAACTATTAAACAGGAAGATGTGGAGATAGGATCTAGGGAAAGGAGAAAGGGAAAGGGCGGGCAGAGTAAAAACTCTCAAGAGGCAATATGCATATAAGCTAATTTATCAAGATGATTACAATGATTATCATAAATATATATTAAAAATAGAAAAATTAATGTAAAAGTTGTCCTATGAAAGAATATTTAAAAGTTATCAGGCACATGGTAAACTTTTTGTGTTTATAGGAAATAAGAACGGCCATCATTTAAAGCAGTAGAGTACATCCCTCCGACCTCGTGCTTTTATTTGTGTTGGTTTATGACATCTGAGCAGAGTTCAGGCCTGCAGCTGAGCCAGCATGAGGTCAGGGTGTTGAGGAAGTCAGCCCCTCCCTGGGACACCCTGGTCCTGGGATGGGGGCAGGGCTGGCGCATCACCTATTTTAGATGCTTACTGGACACTGACTCTGGGGAAAAGTTCCTAACCTGTTTTTTTCCACATCCTAATCTAAAAACTGAAGGTATTAATCACTGTCCATAATAAAATTATTGGACAGATTACTTAGTTGGTAAATAATTTCCACATGCCATTTCAGTAAAAACCTCCTGGTTTTAAAACTGGGAAAAACAGAAACAATCCCAAAAGCCAGAGTGTGGTCTTCTGTGCTTTCACAACTGAATATCCGCCCAGTGCAGTGGTTCCACAGAAATCCTGCAGTGTCCACCCTTGCTTTCTTCCAAGACAGTCCAAAACTATGCAGCTTTTTTGTTGTTATGATCAATATCATTAGCAGATTCTTGAACTACATAAATGGATGTGGTAGTACAGCTATTTCATATGCAGATGGTTCTCTTGAATAAGGAGCCCTTAATTTAAAATAGCAGTTATTTTCAATAAATAGTTCTTAATTAGAGTTAGGCTAGTGAAGGGATTCAGCTTTGTATGAAAGTATGTGAAAGCAAATATTACAACATAATTTTGTAATTTTCCTTACACAGGAAATTTTTCTTAAATATGAAGTTAATGATGTGATATGCAATCTTATTAACTAAGAGTTATTTCTATACAGTTATCATTTTACTTTTAGAAGCTACATTTGCATGTTTTAGAAGATGTATCTACCACTGCTTCCAGACTTGATAGAAAGCCACACCAGTCCCTTTATACAATGACAAAACTTGTGAATTCAAGAGGAAAAATAACATTTGGCCCCCATTTCCTGGCAGCTGAGAACTTGACTTATCTTAAAAATCAGTTACTAACACATAACACATAATACTCTACAGAAAACAGGTGATAAACTTTAAACAGGTAAACACACTATAAAAATACAACTTTTCAATAAAAATAGTATTTCACACCCTGTTTTTCCTTTCCCAAAAAACTTATTTGCATTTCAAGAAGAGCCTACCTGGGACCTGACTTATCACTTGGTTCTCCCACCATAGAGGATGGTTCTTCTGGTGGTAAGAAATTCAGACTGAGTAGAAGGAACACGCTAGAATAGATACATGGTGCTCAAGGGGGCAGTCAGATCTTTGGGGCATCTTGTTTGTGTGCCCTTCATCTTTTCGTCCTAGGTCAAAAGGTAACCAGTAAATTGTTGGCATGTCAAAACTATGAATGTGTCCACAATTCCTCAGGATCTTAGTCTTTACATACTTGTATTAATCTTTGTTGGCTACATCCATGACCTATCCCAAAACTCTAGCTTCAGAACACAGAAAGAATAAGTCCTGGTGGGAACGTCTGCTTCCATATATACAGTTTTACACTAACTGCTTTCAGTAAGTAGGTCCATATAGGAATCTACTTTGAGTTTCATTTAAATGGTTGTATTTTTGACAAATACTCGAAAAATTAAAGTGGGAAAATGTTTATAGGAAATTAACTAAACTCAATCGTCTTAATTTTCAAAAGCATGATATTTATTTTCAACTATTACACTGACTTTGGAGC
>PVKN010044198.1:0-10128 GCA_004027915.1 Capromys pilorides
TCTTTCATATGGTTTTGCCAGCTTGTGATTGAGATTTTATTTTCTTGTATATCTCTTTGATACTATTTTAGGCAATCTATTTCTTTCTTATATTGCTCACTCATGGAATCCATCATTTTTGTATTCTCCTCTAATTTTTTATCAATGTCTTCTTTAATATTACTTAAGTCTTTCATTATAGTTATCCTTTCTTTTTCTATTTCAGCGGTTATTTCTGTTCTCATTTCCTCTCTACCTTTCTACAGTTGTTCTACTTTAGTCACTATTAATTTAGAAATGATTTTTTCATGTTCAGAAATTATTTCTGATCTCATTCTCTCTATGCTTTTCTGAAGCTGTTTTTTTAACTTCAGTCTCTAGTACTTCAAAGATTTCTTTTTTAACTTAAGAGCTTACCTCTAATTCGAGTTCCTCTATACATTTCTGTATTTGTTTGTTTACTGCAGATGCTACAAATACAGAGATTTCAGCTGCATGATTCCCAATTTCTTGTATGATAATGACTCCTATATTTGTTTCAGGTGGGCTCGGGACCAGAGATTGCATTTTGCTCTTTGTCTGTATCATTCTGAGTAGCTGTGATCTTTGGTGCAAGACTGCGTGCCTGTGGGTTGTTCCTTCAGACCAGGCTTGTGGAACTGCTGAGCTGCTTGTAGGCTGGGGGAGAGGGGTCTCACTCTCCTGATGGGTCTGGCACTGGGTGATAGGCTGCACTGGCGGTGGGCCAGAGGATGTCTCATGTGGCAGCCCTGGCGCTGGTGGGCCTGGCAATGCCTGATGCTGATAGGCTGCACTGGCAGGGGGCTGGAACTTTTACCTGGTGGGTCTGGTGCTGGCGGGCCTTGCACTACCTGATGACAGTAGGCTGTGCTGGCGGTGGGCCTGAGGACCCTCACCTGGCGAGTCTAATGCTGGCGGGCCTGATGCTGCCTGGCGAGTCTGGCACTGGCAGGCCTGGTGCTGCCTGTTGACATTAGGCTGTGCTGGTGGTGAGCCTGAGGACCCTCTCCTGGCGAGTCTGGCACTGGCGGGCCTGGTGCTGCCTGTTGATGGTAGGTTGTATTGGTGGTGGGCCTGAAGATCCTCACCTGGCAAGTCTAGTGCTGGCGGGCCTGATGCTACCTGGTAGGTCTAGCCTATTTTTAATAATTTTAAAATTTTTATCAAGAAAGAATGACCGAATGAATCCTGAGGGGGCATGACTGACCATGTCAGACACAAAAGTTATATTCTTTTGTGACATAGATTTTGCTTTATCTTGGTCTTAACCATCCAGCAGAAAAGTCTAATCTGGATATATAAAGAAGAAAGCCATATTAATATGCTGAGTAGTAAAAGTCTCAAGTCAACAGCTTCTAATAATACCAGATGAGCTGATAATCCACTACTGTTATAGAGTATTGGACTATAGATACAGCTACTTTTTCTTCATGCAGTGAAAGAGCAGATCTGTACTAAGGATGTTTAGAGAAGAAATCATGTCTGCATCTTGCACTCTGAACAACTATGATAAAGACAACGTTATACAATATATTAATTATTATAAAAAATAAGTAAATATAATTTTTTTTTTGAAAAATGGTTTGGGTGGATAGAATTAAAACTTTGATCTCCCTATATAAGCCACATTGATTACACCCAACAAAATCTGCAGACCACTTAACACTGGGGTTTTCGTTGGTTGATTTTACTCCCTAACTATGCTGGGCAAGCTGCTAGTAGCAGCTTAATGGTCTTAGCACTACAGAGGGTTTTCTCAGGTCCACATTAGCTCCTAATGCTTTAAGAGACCTATGGCCTTGCAGCCATGGCTTCTGTGCATAGCCAGTATTTGCCCACTGTTACTCTGGCTCTGACTGCTGGATGTTTTTGTTTTGTTTTATATTTTTGAGATTTTTTTGCCAAGATTTTAACCCTAGATACTATCTTGAGCCTTAAGAACTTTCAAAGCCAGGCACTCACCTGGCCAATGCCAAAGCCATGGCATGTCATATTCATGATTTACCTACTTACCACCAGGAACACAGGTCTCTGTGTCTAAACCTATCTTGAAGATGCCCATGTGGGTCAGCCTACAATAGGAGCATGGGCCCCCAGATCTCATTTTGTATCCCTCCCCTGCTAGGACCCTGACATTTGGAACCAAGTGTTTGCAATGTTAAAAAAAACGAAAAGAAACTTTTTTTTTACAAAACTTTTAGAAGACAGCTTGAACATTGCCTGTAAGTAAATAATCTATCTAGTTGTCTCCTACCAACAATAGGGTCAGACAATGCAATATGAGCTCTAATATGCATAATAAAGAGAAGCTGATTTCTATTTTTAATAAGCAATTAAATTTTAATTTGAAAAGATTTAGTAGTAGATATCATAAGTAATATTTCTCCTTCTTAATCACTATCAGTAATTGCCAAATGTACAAATACACCTTTGGTAACAATACTTTGTTGCACATTGTGAAGAAAACAAAGACCCAAAAAAACAAAAAGAAAATTTGAAGCACTTTATTAGCTGAGCTCAGCAGCTACACTGTCCTGTGAGTCAGGAGAACGAAGCAGCCTGCTGAGGTGAAATAGAGATTTTTAAAGGAGAAACCACAGGGGTGGGAGTGGGAAGCGGAGGACCTTGGAGTTATCTTTGATTAGAGAAGGGAACTTTGCAAGATTCAGGAGTTGTCTCTGATCCTGTAATCAGAAAGGACATTTGGCACCAGGATTGGGGAGGAAGAGGAGATGTTGCAGGGCCTGGAGTTGCCTTTTGTTCTTGTAATTGGGAAGGACATTTGTCACCAGGCATGCCTGTAATTAGGGAGAGCATCTGCAACCAGGGTTGGGGTTCACAGTGAGAACAAGGTTTTACAATGTGACAATCACATAGTTTGTTACAGAGAGAGCTCGTGAAGTCAGCTTACAACAGCAGGGAGATACAAAGTTTCGGAAAAATAAAGGTAAGAACAGAGGCAAAAGGCAGAGTTTGTTCTGGGGCAGGAGGGCTTGTGTCAACTAGGGCAGGGGTTAAGTCAATTCTCGGTTTGAGTGTTGGGACACCTGGGGTCGCATCCTGTCCCTAAAAGGCTCAGCACATTCTATAGTTAAGGGTTGGGCGGGGTGAGCCAGAGGACAGCAGCTGCTAAAATGCTGGCATAGTATAAGATAGTAACTCAAGTTAGCTTATAACATACTTCTCCTTTCCACAATCAGACCTCCAGTATCTTTTGGCAATAAGGCTGAAGGCTGCAGTTTTAATTTTGTAAACTCCACAAGCTTAAAGCAAAAGCTGATTTTCTGCAGCCATCAGATCTGAAGCTGAGCTTCCATATCTGGGTGTTGCATGGAAAAGATCTGCGATCCTTCATTTGATTGAAATTCATGCTGGCCAGTGGAAAATGCAGCATCCCATGTTGTTTATCTCTGGGCACCAGGGTGTTGGACTCATTTTCCAGTTTCCCTGAGATTGTAAATGTTGGCCACGCTTATCAAGTTTGGAGTAGCATTCATTAGCCCAATGTTTACTTTTTCCACATCTCAGACAGTGTTTTAGTTACTTTTACTCGCTGCTGCGACAAACACTCAACACTCAAAATGAAGGAAGGAAAGGTCTATTTAGCTCACAGTTGCTGGAGGTTTTAATACATATTCGGCTGGCCCAAGGCTGAGTGGAACAGGGCAGAGAGCATCCAGTTCATGGTGGTGGAACAGCAACAATTGTGACAGAGGCAACTGACCAACCACAGCAGCAGAGCACAACAGCGTGAGTCTGTCTCTCTGTCTCTCTTTATATCAAATTCAGGCTCTCTGCCTCAGCCTATCTGCCTTAGGCCACACCCATAATCCCAGAAGGACTCAGACCTATAGTCCCACCAATACTAAAACACATAATCCCAGTGGATGAGTCAAGTCTCAAACTCTAGAAGTCCCCGCCCCATGATTGTATGAGGTTTTGTGGGGACAACTAGACATAAATCATAACAGACAGGGTCCTGGAACAGTCTTGCTATTCTTACCTCTTTTTTTCCCTTTTGTTTTGTCCTTTTGTGCAATCTTTTCTCATATGACTCATCTTTCCACACTGAAAACATTTGGTATAATTTTGTTTAAAAGCAGACTGTGAGGCTCTGAGCCAATATCAGCACAGGCCTTAATACATTCTTCCAGCGGTGCACCCTGCGCCTTCAAGGGATGCAGAGCCTTTTGACATTTGGTATTTGCGTTCTCAAAAGACAAAGTTGGTATCAATAAGTCCCTCAAATCTGGTGCTCTCACTGTTTTGTGTGCAGCCTTCCTAAATCAGGGGACATAATTTACATATGGCTCCTTATTAGATTGGAGAACTTTAGCAAACAATGTTTGAGCATCCCCCGGCCTTTCTACATTTTCCCACGTCCTCAGGCAGTAAATAGTCACACCGTCATATTGCAGTTGATCTTAGATACCAAGCCAGGCCCCTGACCCATGAGTTTTTCTGATGAAACATTAACTGGGAGATTTTGTCCCCTCTTAACCCTCTCTTGAATATCTGCTTCATGTTTCCACCAAGTTCTAAACTGCAAATATTGTCTTGGCTCTAAAACTGTACTGCACAAAACTCTCAATCATGACGAATTAATCTATGTTTATTTGCTGTTCCTTGCATTAATCCAGTTAGCACAGAGACCTCCAGTTGATGTAGGGAAAAACTGATCTCCTGACTGGAAAGCTACCTTGGATGAGTCCGTGTTCTCTAAAACTGAAGAATACATTATTGGAACAAATGGGGATTATGAGCAGAACATATTTATTGGGGAAAAGAAAGCTCATGTCCAAGAGAGGGACAGAAGGGGGTCCCCAAACAGGTGATTCCCAGAAAGCTCTCTCTTCTAGGGATTTTTATGGTGTAAAACCATGTGGGTCTAAGGTGGAGAACATGGGAACTTGCTTAGTGGGCATGAGGTAGGACAAAACTATGGTCAACAGGGGCTTTGGAGATAGCTCTGTGGCACAAGTGCCTGCTGGGCAAATGTGAGGTCCTGAGTTCAAACCCCGGTCCTGGAAAAAAAAAAAAAACTATGGTCAACAAATGAGATTATAAGCATTATAAGCATGATCACTCAGGTAATACTGATTAAGTCCATGACCAAATGGGGAAGCTAGTCATGTGGCAAGTGGGCAGTGATACGAAACAGGACGTTGTCCAGTAGCCAGCCAGTAGGAGTCAGATTAATGATTCTTCCAGGCTTCCTCAGGGTGATGATCAATCCCAGATGTTAATCTTTAGAGAGGTCAGCATTTGTTTGATCTTTGGTCTTTAGGTCTGGCCCACGGCAAGAGCATCCATCCCTTTTGTAGTTGTAAGGTATCTTGTCTCCTGCGTTATCTCCTTTGAGGCCCTAGGCCTGTTTGACTGTCTATAATATTTCTATCTAATTCAGCTGCCTGCAGCACAATCACTTAGGTTGATTGCATACCATAGGCCATAACAGCCTGCTTTAAATCTTTAATAACCTTGAATGTCAGAGGTTGATGTTTCCATTGTACATATCCCTGGGGAAATTGAGCATTTGGTGGGTGCTGCTGATCCACCACAAGAAGAATGCCAGATGGGGCAGAGTAAGTTTCAGGGTCTCCCTGCTGTCTCCCTTGCATAAGGGCCTGAGATATCACACCTTTATAAACTCCTATGGGAGCTTTCTTTTTCTCCTCCCATGGAGGAGCAGAAGGGCTAATAGAAGGTGACAGGGGCTGAATTTTTGTGAACTGAGATGGAGGAACTACAGGGGTAGAGACTTCCATTGTTTCAATCAATTTAGAAAGCAACTGTGACAATTGTCTTACCTAAGCTGATAGCTCACGTACCTCAGAGTCCCACTGAGATTTATCTCTCTCCAAGTGAGCCCAGAGCCACAGCAGCAACTTACATTTATCAAGCTCTAAAGGCAGGCTAAGGAATGTGCATGACTACTTGGGTGAACACAAAGTACTCTTTCTAGTGACTTCAGCATTTACCCAACACTCAGTTTGCACAACACAAGGCTAGCCATTAACATCCTAAGGGAGGGAAGAAACAACAAAGGAGAAGCTGCTGTCTGCAGCCTTGGATCCTAGCTTGTCATAATTTACAAGAGAAAACAGTTCTACTGGGCTCTGTTAGCACTTCCTGCTCCCTCAGGGCATTAGGCTTTTGTCTCAAGTCTCTGTTTCTATACAGGAGGCCCAGAGGCAGGGCAGGGAGAGGCTCAAGCAGTCTGTCCTCAGTCTCTAACCTGTGGTTCCGAGTCCCCTTTCCCTGTATTCCACTGGTGCAGAGTCAGGCGAGCTGTGGCTGCAGCCTCCAGGCTGCCCTGGGCTTGGCTGCTCTGCTGCAGACTAAGAGGAAGCCCAGGAAGCCATAAGCAAATCCAGGAGCGGAGCAACAGGAGCCAGAAGTGAGCCTGGAGTATCTAAGAGGATGCTGAGGGCCTCAGGAAATGCATCCGGGGCCTGCATTCCTCCATGGAAACTAAGAGTGTGTTGCCCTAGGCCTCCCAGCTGGCCTGACTCCCCCAGTCCCAGCCTGCTGGGCAGCGCTGCTCCAAGCAGGGGACTCAGCTCAGCACCCAGGCTGTCACTGCAAGCAGGACAAGAGAGGAGATAGGACTAGAGTCTGCAGGGTATGGGACATCTGGACACACTCGGGAGTTGCAGCAGACACTTTAGAGGATTTGGCCCAGTGAGCTGGAGACAGCAGAAAGCTTAGCCCCAGATGCACCCTGGGATCTTCCAGCCTGGGGTCCCTGCCTTCTCCCCATCCAGGTCGCATTTCTCCTAGTCCAGGGCAGGAGGGCTACTGTTCCTATCATCCAGGCACAGTAGATTCCATGACACGTTGCTGGGAAAGGTACACAGACGCAATGCAAGCAAATTGTCTCTTGCTGGGAAAGATACACAGGTATTATCTGTAAGCAAAGCAAGGGCTAGAACCAAAGAGCTGCTCTGCTGCCTTCTGTCTTTATGTTTACGTAGGCTGAGCCTCTGCCTTCAGTTTACTTTCGGTTAACAAAATGAAACCTTATCGAGTGCCTAAGATTAATATTTAAGCTATACAGGACTCTCAGCTGCGAGGCACCTGGGAACAAGGACATGAAAGCAAGAAGTTCTTGGGTTCCCAGTGCTTTTGGTTCCTACCTCTGCTGTTGCACTTTACTCTTCTGATTCCTTGTCCCACGTGCCCTGGGTCATTCATTCTATGAGTCTCTATTCTAACTTCTTATCTCAACACCACACTGCCTTACGCAGGCCTAGTGGCCTCTGCTGCCACAGCTGGTACCCAGGCAACGCTTTTTCTTGTGAAGCTATAGGTGCAGAGTTATATTGTGCTGCGTGGTCCCCTGAATATCACCTCCGACAGGTTCCCAGGGGTGAGCAGACCAAAAAGATAGGGTAGAGGACTTAAGTAAACTCATGTCACAGTCTGGTGACACTAAAGGCCTTGTTTGGACCTGAGGACTTTTAACCTGATCTCCCACCCAAGGAGCCTCAGAGTTGCAAAGCTTTGTTTTCCACAACTAGTGACTTCTTCAATGCAGTGACTCACAGAACAGCTCATCCACTGACAGGAGTTTCCCTCCAGCCCATCGCTCCCTGTGAAGGCAACATAAGCACTGGAAGCACACACTGCAGTTGTCTGTTCCCCACGCTGCCCACCCACATGTATCCATGCTCCCCCGGGGCTGTCTGGTGTCTCTGAGGGCAGCTACCAAGGCCTCTTTGTGTAGTGCAGAGCATGTCACGATCCCTCGGTTCACCCCCAGTGAAAGGCAGGGTGAGTTCTAAACAGTAGACTGAGTAGGCCCGGGCTTGCCCTCAATCCCAGCCTGTGGAGTTGGGGAGCTCCATCCTGCACCTCCCAGGGAAGTTCCCCTCATGCAGGAGGGCCTGTGGGACTATCACATTAACCCACTTCCAAAAGGCCTCGCACCTATCAGAAGCATCGTTAGATCCACCTAGCAGGAGTCACGAGGTCCCAATCAATAGGGATACTGACCCGCTGACATTTTTGTCCTCTTTCTTCCTTTTAGAGGCCCCAAGAAAAGGAGCAACCCCTACAGAATTGTTCCAGTAAGTATGCCCTTCATATGTGAGGACTTTCAGGCAAAGCAATCCATTGCTTCACCATTACAGGAGCTGCACTGAGGAGCAAAACGTTGAACACGGCTCTGCACCAACCAGTCCTGGGCACCAACAGGAAGGTGATAGTGGGGCTGTGGGGTCCTGCACTCTCCACAGGATGGAGGCTGAGTGGAGTGAGACGCAGCTCATGGAGGCCCTGCCCTGCACTGCTGATAACGATGGAGGACCTGGTTCCCAATCTACAGGACTCCGACGACCTTTGGCTGCGTGAAAGATTTCAGGAAGAGAAAAAGCCCAAAGGGTGGTCGGAGCAGGGCGCTTGAGTCCCTTAGGCCAACACTATCATCCCCACAGGGACGTGCATCCAGTGCAGGCCATGACAGCCATCAGAGCAGGAGTTTGGAGGGCCCGTCATGTCGCCAGTGCCCTAGCCCCTGGGGTCGTCTTCCTCAGCTTTCTCACTGTGCCTGGGCTCACATCTGGAGCAGGGGCAGCATAGTTGAGGTTGGGGCACCCTCTTGGCCCACCCTGGCCTGTGCCCCCATCAGGGGTGTCTGGGGTCTCTGCATGGCAGGCACCCAGGTCCCTTTGGTTCCTCTCTCCATGGCTGCGCACTCCTGGAGGGCAGACAGCCGCCGTCCAAGGCCCGAAGAGTACACAGGTGCCTCATTCCTGACACCAGGGGTACGGGGTCTCCGGGCAGCTGTGTGCTCATTCTTCCAGGACTCTGACAGGGCACAGAGCTGCAGGCAGAAGCAGGCAGCCAGGGAAAGGCAGCAGGCGAGCATTCGCTTTCTGGGTGTGGATTCAGAAGTTGGTAGGGAGAGAAGCCAGGCCTGACTGCGCCTGTGGGGCCACGGTACTCCTCTTCCTGTTGGTTAGCTGAGCTTTGGAGGAGAGCGGAGCTGCCTCTGCCACGGCCCATCCTAGGGGACCGTGAGACCTATGTGGGGTGCTCAGGATGCTAGGGCTGGGGCAGAAGACAAAGGAGGACATCTGACTCTGACAGCAAGGGGTTCTCACCATGGCCCGAGCCAGCTGTGCCTCTAGAAGACCTGCGCACCGGGAGGGCAGAAACGCTGCAGTCCACGGTAAGCAAGCACCGCTACCGCGAAGGCCTTAGTGACTTGCAGGTCTCAGCCTGAATTCAGCGTGGTACCCTTGATGAAGTCTGGTGTTCAGCATTTCTCCTCCGCGGCCTCCTCTCACGTGGCTGGGACTGCAGATCCAAGCCATCACGCCCGGCCCGGCCATGGGAAGCAGAGAGGGAGAAGTCGCCCCTCTGCGGCGCGGCTCTGCCTCTGTCCCACCACAGCCGCCGCGGTCCACCCGCACAGACCTCACGCAGCCTTGGGCTGGGGTGCTGTGGCGTCCGGTTTGGGGGTCAGGCAGGTTCTGCAGCCAGAGCAGGAACATCAGCAGGGCGATGCCTGCTGGGCAGAGGCTCAGGTCCCAGAGGAAGCTGAGAAGGACCGCGCATGACCATGGTGAGAAGCCAGTAAGGGCCCAGGTCCCTTCTGCAGGACCGCGACCCTGGAAGTGCGCGGCTCGTCCGCCAGGGAGCACAGGCATAGGCGCGGGACACTGCGCGGTTAAGGGGGCCCCAGCAGTCCTGGAAGAAGACAGTGCCAGTGCCCATGATTTATATCCTGAGGGCGGAGCCTGCTGCGCAGACCCCGAGGTCGGCTGGCCCCAGGGCCTTTTCTGAGTCTGGGATCCCGTGCGCTCCCTGCCCTCATGCTTTGATTACATAGTGCATATCCCCAAGCTTAGCTCCTCTCTGTCAGGAGCCAGTCCTTTTCTGTCACCAACTGAGATAACTGTGGCACATTTCAGCTCTCGGAGTACACAGCGGTGAACTCATGAAAGCGCTCACAGGACACTGTATTCCCCCTGATATAATTGTTCAAATTATTTGAACTCTATAAACATACTTTGTATAAAAATTATTCAAAAGATCCTAAGTGAATCTCTATCATGGACCTGACCTTGACCATTATTAACCCAAGGCTCCATTCTTAGCTCTACCCGATGTCAACCAAAA
>PVKN010044199.1:0-10107 GCA_004027915.1 Capromys pilorides
CTACATCTATGAAGTGTCTCAGCTGACTGGTAGAATGCCAGTATCAATTTGTTGAATGAATGGTAAGAATGAAAACATTTTTACTGAAATAATTAGTGAAAATATAAAAATTTGAAATTATGGAAGAAGACTGATGCAGGGAAAGAAATTAAAATAGATGAAAAAGCAAACTGAATAAAAGTTTTGAAAGTAATGCAAGGAGTGGTATAATCTTAGGCTAAGGGAGTTTTATTAAAATCTTCAAGCTATAAAAAAACGTAATAAATTTTAATGATGTGTATTCTTTCCTACTGAAACAGCAGAAGAAGTTAGTTGCCAAGGATTAGCAACCTACAGCTTGCTGCCTGTATGGAAAAAGTTTTCTTGGCTCCTAGCTGTGCTCATTCGTTCCTGCACCACGTACGGCTGCTCTCTTACCCCAAATGCAGAGGAGCTGGGAAGAGACGGCAGGGCCTTCACAGCCACAGTGCTGTGTGCCTGGCGCTTTATATTAAAAAAGGTTGCTAACCAATAGTTAAGCCAATACTCAGGATTTTGAATGGCTTTGAAAATAGATTTCAGATAGTCTGGCTTTAAAGAAGCTCTTTCTGCCCAAAGTGTTTAGAAATAAAAGAGCACAGCATCTCTATGGAACTGGTGGCTGTAAGATCTGAAGAAGGATTTTAGCCAGGTGTGGAGGTGCAGTCCATAATCTGAGTTCTCTGGGAGAGTCGAAAGAATCACAAGTTCAAGTCCGCCGTGGGCACCTGAGCAATTAACTGAGACACTGTCTCAAAATAAGAACTAAAAGAGTTGGGGATATAGCATCTCAGTGGTCCCCCACCCCTGCATCTGATCCCTATTACTGCCCCTCTGAAAGCAAACAAACAGAAACAAAGGGCCTCAGCTGTCTTGTGATACTTTTCACAAAACATGAGACTTAAGTAAGAGAGATGGATTAATATCTTCAACTGGAAGTAACAAGAACAGAACAGCAACACCACAGCCTTTCCTCATGAATAAGAACAGTCAACAGTGAGTTAATAATGCAAAGAAATGTTAAAAGGAGAAAAGAAAACCACATGTGGGAATATCCAGAGAAAAGAAAGCAGGCATTACTAACAATGATCTTCAAATTTTCCACAGGAATATAAACAGAATGGTCAGCATTAGAATATCTAGTTCAATTGCAGAGTATGTATGGTATTCAACCAGAATAAACACATGGTTTAATTTTATTGTATTTACCAGCTATACAAAAGGTACCGCTTTCTTAAGATTAAAGTGGCCACTTGACTTCTGTCTCCTGACCAGGTTAACCCAAGCTGTATTAACAGCCAAAGACTAATAAAATATTAATTTGAACAAATTTTAGAAATAGATGTTAGAAACTTTTAGACAGCCCATTGATGTGAAACCTAAGAAACCACTTATACATGTATGTTTTGAGAAGATTAAGGAAAGGCTTAAAATTATTTTTCAAATAACCTGATCTCCAGGTTATTTTAAATAACTAATGATCAACTATAGATACATGACACCAAAATAATCATTGTGTTGAAAGGATTATAATAGCAACATTAAAGTTAGGTTTTAGGGGCTGGGGGGATAGCTCCGTGGCGGAAATGCCTGCCTGATAAGTGCAAGGTCGTGAACCTTGGTCCTGCAAAAAACAACAACAAAAAACAAACAAACAAAAGTTAGGCTTTAGCTCAAAAGAATTATAGACTCAAACTTCTGGGACTTACATTTTTTTATGGGAAGCTGTGTATAATACAGATGCCTATAATTCCAGTAGTTTGAGAGGCTGAGACAGGAAGATCACAGACCAAAATGCCCATCCCAGCATGGACAACTTACTGATATTCTATCTCAAAATGATAGTGACAACAGTAACAACAGGCTAGGGATATAATGCAGTGTAAAAGGCACTGGACTTACTCCCCAGTGGCACTAAAAATAAAATAAAGCTTGACATGTGGGAACCAAGCAGAACAATACTGGATCACTGCACACCAGCGTGCTGCCTTAGAGTAAGGAGAACTTCACAATATGGGGAGAGAAAGCGCTGAAGCTGAGGCATCCTGCACAGAACGCCCTCACAAGGCTCGTCACTTCCTGTTCTTGGCTAATCTAGAAAGTAAATTATGCTGCTTTAAAGGCAATTAAAAAAACTAGCAACTATTAATAGTACATAAAACAGTAAACTACACACTGGAAAAAACTGATTATCTCACCCTGTCTTGGGTCTCCAAACTCAGTATGGTTTTACTACAGAAAGAAAAGAAGGAATTCTAAAAAAAAAAGAAAAGAAAAGAAAAGAAAAGAAAGAAAGAAAGAAAGAAAGAAAGAAAGAAAGAAAAGGAGTTCTGCTAACCAAATGTGTGCTTCTTACTGTAGCACACAATGCCAGAATCTGGAGTTTGTGAAGAGGATAAGAAAAAAAGAAAGAAAAAACCACTCCACTACCTGGTAGGAATGGTGGGAGAGAAATGATACAGGTTCTAAAGGAAGATTGAATTGGAGCTGGGAAACGTTAAAAAGTCACTCAACAAAAGACGGCCAGTCCACAAAAGCAACAGCCATCACATCCTCTGCTCAATGAACAAGAAAAAAAGAAAGGAGATAAAATGCTTTAGATAAAAATCTCCCAACTTTGGTAGTATAAAAAGAGACCTCTCTTTGCAGAGGGCACCATCAAATCAACCCCAAACGCAGTTATAACCTGGATTCCTATTCTGAAATCTTTCTTCAAAGTATCTGTGTGACTGACAGCAGACTGAAGAATTTTTCTTTATCCAAGATGCAATAAAACATATGTGCAGGAAGACCGAATACCTATTTGGTAATCTGAAGTACTGACAGCATATACAGAGAAATCATCTTCCATGTAGAGGGCCAGAAAAAGCTTGCCTGGTTTAAACATGTTCTTTTAAGAATCTGGGGTTACAGAAAGAAGAGAGAGGAGAGAGAGAGAGAGAGAGAGAGAGAGAGAGAGAGAGAGAGAGAGAGACACACACACACACACACACACACACACACACACGGGGTTGGGGGAGGGAGAGAGAGAGATTCAATCTTACAAAACAGGAAATACACTTGGGCTTTAGGGAAACCTCCCTCAGTCAGGCGGGGCAGCAGCTTTCAGAGGACTGGGTGCCGCAAACACAAGCTCTGCCATCACACTGTTTCAACCACAATCCTCCCATGTGTGTTAGAAAGCTTTATACAATTAAACGATAGCTGGAAGAGGAGGAAGAGTGACACACACATTTATTAGAGTACCAGAATTTAGAAAAAAGAAAAGCAGCGTTTTCTTATATTAGAAATTATACAGCAAAGGTAAAGAGAGAATGTTAGAATCAGTGGTACAAACCAAGTAAATCTGAAGGGCTTTATAACAAATATTCTTTTTAATTTTTTAATTTTTAATAAGAAATAACAATATGATAGTTTCATATAACAAATATTCTGATTCAGTAAATTTAATGTTTTAATAATGTTAGGTGTTCAAAATGGAAAAGAGGGCCGGCCAAATAGCTCAGCAGATTAAAGCACTTGCAAGCAGGTGCAGGGGCTGGGGGTTTGATCCTGGACCTGCTGTGCCAGCCCCGCCCCTGAGGCCCACTGGGGGCAACTGAGACTAGATGTGGTGGAGCACCTGCAATCCCAGCTCTTGGGAGGCTGTAAACAGGCAGATCACTATGAGTCTGATCTAGTAGTGAGACCCTGAACACCCTGTAGACCCTTCCCTAAAGAAAAACAATAAACAAAAAACAAAAAGGAAAAGACCTAGCAGTGGTTCATAACAGCACAGATAGATCATAGAGCAGTAATGCTTTCCACTCAACTTGAACGATACAAAGACTTACAGGTTCTGAAAACAGACTTTAACACTTACGATACAACCACGCTTAAAATAGTGAATCTATGTCTCATAAAGAGTGAATCTATGGGAATAAACATTTAAAATTTGTCCACTGTATATAGATATTCATTATAAATATTATAATATCAACATAAATATTGGTATTATATGTGACTAATAATTTATTTGCAGGTAGTATTTTCTGTATTACTATTTGACTTTATAAAACCAACAAATTAATATTTTTAGATAGTAAATAATACATAAGGAAGGTAGGCTTCTGTAATAAGTTCAGAAAAATAATACAAAATGCATATATATAAAGTATAAACTCAATCAAAGGAATATGCTTAGTGTTCTCTAGAGGTAAAACATTAGAAGTTAATAGCTGTCGGGCTGGGGAGATAGCTCCATGGCACAGGTGCCTGCTGGCAAGTGCAAGGTTGTGAGTTTGAACCCCAGTCCCGCCAAAAAAAAAAAAAAAAAAAAAAAGTTAATAGCTGTAGGCACATTATTGGTAATTTTTATTTTGTTTTATATTATCCATGTTTGTATATGTTTATTTGTATGTATCTACAGTCACTTTAAGGTCACTTTAAGAAAAGCTTCTTATGAACACATGTTAAAGATTAGAGACTGTTTTAAGGAAACTCAAAACTAATTTCTAAAATGGATCTAAGAAAACCATGACAGGCACACTTACCATCACACGAGAGGGAAACGTAACTTCCTAAGTCATCAGACAGGTGTCGCATCACATTTCTTCCCATCTTAAGACCAAGGAAGATCCAATAATCTACTGCTGCTCCAAGAATTCCAGTCAGTAAGTAAGCTAGTTCATGTTTGAAGACCTAACATTAAGATGGAAAAATATTACTAAAATACATTAGAACACAGAATTTCTGTGTGTATTTTTAATTCTGTGTTGAGACACCAAACTTGGCTATTTAAAAATATAGGGTACGCTAATCTTAAGAGATTTTCTTTTTCTTTTTTTTGTGGAACCGGGGATGGAACTCAGGACCTTGCACTTGCCAGGCAGGCACTTGTGCCCCTGAGCTTCTCCCCAGTCCCCTTAAAGGATGCTCTTAAGAATCACAGCAAATGAACTCCCTCCTTAATTCTCTTTGGTCTATCCATCCTTCCCTTCTCTATATACATAGCTATGTACTTATATTCTACATATACATATATATGGATGTACATATGTGTGTATATGTACAGATATGTAATATATATGTTAGATACATACAATTATTTTGGGTATTCCTTATGTGAAAAGATTGGTACCAGGAGTTTCAGATTTCAGACTTTGGAATTAGATAAAGCCATGCATGTGTATGTATAGACACATATACTACATAAAGTAGGTGCACTGGGAATAGGACCCAAGGTTAAACACAAAATTCATGTTCTGCTTCACATCCACCTTACACACAAAGCCTGCAGGTGATCTTACACAATATTTTTAGTGCTCTTATAAGTTGTGTTTGGCCCATCACGTGGTCAGCTACGTAAGCTCCTACTGTGGCATCATGTTAGTCAACAAAACATTTTGGACTTCACCATATTTTAGAGTAGGGATATGCAACTTGTATAATGACAAAGTAGTTCATAAAACAAAACTTCTAGGAACATATATGAATATTTTACAACAAACTGGTAAAATAGTTTGATCTAATGATGCCAAGTTGCTTATTTAATTTTTATTATTGTTTAATTAATTAATTTATTTTTTTGGCAGGACTGGGGTTTGAACCCACGATCTTGCACTTGTCAGGCAGGCACTTGTGCCATGGAGCTATTTCTCTAGCCCCTTATTTAATTTTGTGGAACCAGGGATCAAACTCAGGACCTTGTACTTGCCAGGCAGGCACTTGTGCCCCTGAGCTATTTCCTCGGCCCTATCAAGTAGTTTAGTTAGGTGAGAATGCCATTAAAATGAGGGAACACCTGGCTTTTGCAGATTTCTCTTTATAGGACCACAGAATACCACGAAAGCAGCCGTTTGCTTCTTTTATCTTTCAAGAAGCATCAAATTTCCCTTTACATTTAACTAAAAAACACTTTCCAAAAAGAGACTTGAAAACATAATAAAAGCATTGGCAAATTCACATAAAGAAACAGACTGATTCAATTATAATTATTAAATTATATTTTACACTCTACATAACTGGGCGCTATGCAGAGACTGGTTTGTGCGTGGGGGTGGGTGTACGGTAAACCCTATAGCAATTTATTTTCTATTTCATATTACTTCTATGGAATAACAGGCTTCTATTTGATATATTTATATATGTATAAGATAAATGGATCATGTCATCTCCCCATAATCCCCTGGGCCTCACCCCTCCCCAGTTCTCTTCTTCTCTGGCAGTACAGATAAGTTTTTAAAGTATGAATATTGTTTTATAGGATCTCTTGCATTATAAGCATTAAATTTCTATAAAATATGGCAAGGTACAAAGGCCTTCTAGTTTGTTTCATCTCATGTTAAAAAATATCCTTCTAAAAGGGCCGGGGAGATAGCTCAGTAGAATAAGCACTTGCCTGGCAAGTGCAGGGTCCTGAGTTCAATTCCCAGCACTGCAACAAAAAAAAAAAAAAAAAAAAAAAAAAAAAAAAAAAAAAAAAAAAAAGAGACCTCTGGGCACCAGTGACCAATGACCAACCATATTAAAAATATCCTTCTAAGTCACTAAATTCACTGTAAACTACGACATAAAAAATTACACATATTCAATTTTAAGTCAACATTTTTTCAAAATGAAATTACAACTAATTGAAATTCCTGTATTCTTAGTACTCGTTGTCTAGGTGGGCTACACATATTAAAAAAAAATACTCAACAGTGGGATAGAGGGTATGTGAAAAGGTTTCAATGTTATCAGTACAGATTATAACTGCTGTGTTCTCATGCCTAACATGGGATTAACTGGCATAGAAATTCTCAGCATTCAGAACCCTCAGTGCATAGTGGATTTGTCTCCCCTGCTCTTAGCAAACCAGTTGCTTATAGGTCCGTACAGTTTATTATGACATCATTTCTTCAGGGACAATTGCACAAATGATTTCAATGGGAAGGTCTCTACTTCTGGTTTCTTGTGCCAACACAGGCAAACAGTGGCACAGAACATACATCAGGATGCCAACGGGTTTTTCCTGAAGGAAAACCTCAGCGAGGATCACAGCAAGCGTGCCGGTCCTCTGGCGCCCTATCACACTATGAGGCAGCGTACTACGTTCTAGCAGTTCCCAATACAATCTCAGGGAAATATTCTTAAGATGAACTGGGACCGAAGGGACTTTAAACTTCATGGTTACCATGTAAAGAAGCACAGTGCTTCTTCCTCTTCTGATCTGGGGCCACGGCACAGAGGCTGAAGCTGCCAGGTAGGCTGCAAGCCTTCTGCTTGCTCAGAGTGCTCCCAAGGTACTGGCATTACAAGCACACATCACAGGGCATGGCATGGCTTCTTTACCATCCTAAGGAAGATCCTACCAAAGTTATTCTGATTTGTGCAGCATTAACCAAACACACACACACTGTTCAATATTTCTAATAGTAAGTTCCTACAGACTCTTCCACGTTGGGCTCTTGGATCCTTCTATGCAATATGCTTCGCTACAAGACTCACTGTGGGCACCAGGCCAAGACACAAGCCCTCACTGGACTGCACGTACTGCCTGTACACACTATGCAGAAGATGCTGCTAGGATTGTAAGAAGAGCACAAATAAATCATCAAAGGAAAATGACTTTCTTGGAATACTGAAATGTTTGCTAACGCTGAAAGAACATAATACGTTCAGAATTAACAAAGCAATAAAGATAGAAATGATCTGCATAGGTGACATCGATTTCCCTGAGATTCTTTTCTAATGTGTTAAACTCTATTACCAGATACTCTCTAAACTCGGTTCATCATTATCTGTTAGTAGAAGTAATCTCCAGTTCATAAACTTGGCGCTCTTCCCCAAACTGAGAACTCTATAATACGGAACAAAGCAGCATCTTGTCCCTCTGACTCCCAGGTTAGGGGTTTTCACAAAACACCCACTGCAGTATGTGACAAACTACCGTGCTGGAAAGACACACATAACGCAAGCACTGTGTCTCTTCCCATTTTAAACACTGGCATCTGAAACCTGAGAAATGTGCTACTGCAGACATGTGGCCTCTAGTCAAGCCTGTGCTCTAACGAGCTGTGACACCTTGAATAAGTTTCTTAAACTCTTTAGCCTCAATTTTCTTATCTTTAAATACAAACTGGCTTCCATTTCTACCTATAATTGGAGGATTATGCTTAAACGGCATTTAAGAACACCTCCAAGGAGCGCGGGGCTAACACCAAAGCTCGCTGCAATCTGCAGCTCCTCCACAACCTTCACACAGCCCACCTCTGCTCTCTGCCAAGGAGAGCCCAAAGCCTTCTCAGATTAATGACAATGAAATTCACTGCCATTGTGTCACTCTGTACCACTTGCTGATTGACATTATGACAAAACAATATTAGCATAAACTGAGGACTTCTGTTTAGCTAATGACTTAAATTGAATGCTTCAACTCAGCAAATCAAGAAACAAATGCTTTACAGTACGGAAAATGATGTCTGTGAACATGCATGGAATTCTTGAAACTGGAAACTGCCAAAAAGATTTAATTAAGTACAAGAATGAATTCTAAGGGAAAGGTAATACAAGAAAAGCAATTTATGTAAATTTAAGCAATTCAAATGTTAAATAAAATATTAATTTGCAAAATTTGAAACCAGTTTTCAGATTACAACTGATGCTACAATTTATTGCAGATTGCTTCTCAAATATGTTGCTCTTATTTATAAATTTGAACAAAAATCTTCAAGTTAAGTATGTATAAATCTGCTACTATTTACATCAGTGTTTCTCTGGTTGTCCTTTGATGATTCAGTAAAATTGTGAAAACGTCAGATTTTATCATATTTTCAGCTATCCATGAGCACTTTCATTTATGAAATCACAGAATTGCCCTATAATGAAGAAACATTTTCTACCCTAAATGATTCTATTGTATAAAAAATAAATACACAGATGATAATTTATAAAGTTTTAGCTGAGAAGTGCTACAGTTAAGCGGCAATGAGAGAATTCTAATTCAAGATGAATGTTTTCTATTTCTACACATTTGCACCATCAGGTATATGGAAAAGAAAGTACCCACTCACCTGGGTGCAGTCACCTAACTGGATTCCTTAATCCCAAAGCGGTCTAACTGTACCTTGGTGTAATCTGACATTTCTTAACCTCAACTTTTAAAAATCCAACAACAATGTATGATTCTGTTCATGCAAGGCTGGGGACTTCTAATTTTTAGAAAACCAAAATATTAGATAAAATATTTCAAAAAGTACCTTGTGAAAAGGAGAGAACAAGTGATGAGCAATTACTAGGCCAGGCCTGAGAAGTTAGAGGACGCTATGCTGGGGATTTTTCCAATTCAATCAAGAGAGCCGAGATATATTATAAATATACGTGAATTAAAAAGTAAGCCAAAAAGCTGAGATAGACAACTGTGTTTTGTGGAGCTTGGAAACAGGTTTGTTTTTTTTTAATTTTGTTGTTAAAGTCCTAGCTTAAGCAGTGGTAGCACATCTATAGCACATGTGCCCAGCAGGGTGTCTGTATCATTTAAAGCTATAAAAGATTTGCCATCACTGGTCTAAGCCTAATTCCCAATAAGTCAAGAGCCTGAAGGGCTTCACCCTATGAGGAAGAGTGAATCTTTAAAAGCACAGCCACATTATCTGTAGCCTTTTGATTCCCTTGTATTGTTCAGGACCCCTCAGACATAGCGACTGGATCGCACTAGTCCTTGACTGGTGGTGCTCGCAGGCATCTGGCAGAAGTAAACAAAAAATCTAACTAGGAGAGCATTCTTTGGTCCCTCCTATAAACTGTTTCCACATATAATTTTTCCAATGCAACTTACAGCACACAACAAATGATAACTAGGTCAGGAGAGAAAATAAGAGACGTAAGACACAATACAAAACACAAGAGAAGGAAATAAGAGAAACGATATAGAGACCTACCAAAATTGTAGGTACTGAAATAACTGGATATGGATTACAAAGTAACTGTCACTGCCACTTTCAAAAACAAAGAAAACCTCTGTATTAGAAAATAAAAAGTTATAGCAGAAAGTAAAGAGTCTAGAACTGTAAAAAATGCAAAAGCTAAAAATGAAGTTATCATGTTTTACCACCACAGTAGGTACAGCTC